>JAHWFP010241997.1:4664-19132 GCA_023313725.1 Lithobius niger
TGGTGCAGCCTCGGAAAATTCGCGTGCGTGTGTTTGACTGAAGGGTAAAAAAAACCGTATCACTGAGAAATCCAGCATTCAGTAAGCAAGTAATCCCATGTTTAATCCTTTGAAACAATTCACTTCGGTATTGTGTATTGCGAAATTGTTGCCGTTCACTTAAAAACAATTGAACTCCTTTCTGGAAGTGAACATTTAGGAAATAAATACGTCTCCATCATATCAGGCTGCTAATTTCAGAACCTACTTTTTTGGTTGTTTTTTTTTAGTTTATACGCTGACAATAGCACACTCCTACCAACTAAAACTTTGTTGCCGCTTTAGTGGCACAATAATACGCTAAAAAATGATCCAAATAGCGGTGTGGCAGGTCTGGTAAGTGGCGCCATTTCTTCAAAGACTTTGGAAAAAGAGTTATAACTGAAGTTTTAGTCAAAGGCCGTCAACAGACGGGACATGGCAGGTTTGGTAAGTGGCGCCATCTGTTCGAAGGGGTTGGAAAAGTGTCGTAACCAGAATTTGAAGGCGAATCTCGTCAACAGATGGCATTACAGGGTGGGGTCCTTGATTGTCCGACGGGATGGTGAGGCCGGTGCACTCGGCCGCCTGCTCCGTATTATATATGTAGATAAACATTATTTCAACCTTTCACGTAATAAAAGTAAATTTGTAAAACTAATTTAACCAACAAATTGGCGTTAAATTTGGACAGGACTCGTAGTCACCCTTACAGAAAAATTTGGTCGTGGGTGAGATCAAACTGGGGCCAATTTTATTGACCCCACTAGGTTCCCAGTTGTGCCATTTATGAAACATACGGGACTAAATTAAGCCCTTCTGACTTAGCTGTTGGCCCCAATTTGTGATCAAACTTTGTTCTTAGTCCCATAATCCCAAACTGTGACCAAGAAAGGTTCAGAAAACTTGGTCCCTTGACCGCAAACCGTGGCTATAAACAGGGTTCGTACAGGTGCTTGAAAACCTTGAAAGTACTTGAATTTGAAAAATAGGTTTTCAAGGCCTGGAAAAGTCCTTAAATTTTCATAATTTTCAGAAACGTCCTTGAAATTCCCCATGCTTAGTTCGATTACTAAAAGATTCTAACACTTCTAAGGGCGCGTTTACGCAAGGACAATTTCCTCGCTTACTAGCTTTTACTTGGTTAATACTATATCTGCTGGCTGCTTCTCGCCTTTGCCGGAGAATGCGGCTTTCGAGTTTTCTAAACGTAGTAACCATGGCAACAACGGAGACGCAAATTTTCTCCTCGTGCCTCCCGACACGACGTATGATGCGTGCAACACGACAGCGTCGATTTATGACAACTAGAAAACAATATTTATTGCAGTACAATATGATGGACAGATTTTTGAATGCCGGTATTCGACAACCCTGAAATGGACGCCATGTTGGATTTTGAATTCTCGCTACGAGTAGCTATTTATTCTACCATCGTTTGATCACTGCTAGAAGCTGTTTTTCGGCGAGAATAGCAAACTTTGGAAATAACGTGAAAAGACAACAATATTGCAGCAATGTTTAAAATGACTGTTGCACTTTGTTCTTTGTCCGTGTTGTTATTTATAATACATTTAATTTGTTGTCTATTACCGCATTCATTTAATAGAAACGGGAAATTAATCGTAAATAAATAACGGTTGCCTAGCAAATAGCTTTTGGCTAGCGAGAAGGTCTCATTGCGTAAACGAGCCCTAACAGTGTTAAACGATTTCTGATGGGCGGCGTCGTCCAAGAAAAAGTGGAAATAAATTATGACAGATCCTACTTTTTTTTTTTTTTTAGCTGTGGAACACAAACTAATCAAATTTTTTTTGGTCTAACCAAAAATTTTATGTTTAAAATCACAACAATATAAATTGCAATAGCTCCTGGAAAAGTCCTTGAAATTTATCCTTTTGGGTCCTTGAATGTCCTCTTGAATTAATTTTCACACTTATTGTACGAACCCTGTAAAAGCGAGCATATGCTGAGCATTGGCCCCTTGTTTCCGAATCGTGACTAAAAAGGAGCTAGCCATTTTGGCCCCTTGCTCCCGAATCGTGACTCTGAAGGGGCTTAGCTGCCTTGGCTCCTTGCTCCTGAATCATGACAGTTGGTATTTGAATTCATCAAGATCACAACCAAGGAAGACTGACGCCCCACTTTTCATCAACATCTTATCACCAACCAAGTCGATGTCTCTGGTGACAGCAGGTGCTTCTTTTCTTCAGGCTAACCCTGGCCTCAATGAAGATCCCCCCACCTCCATTTAAAGAACGTCCCTACCCTCACTTCTTGTTTTATTCGGTCATGTCATTCAACATTTAAAATGTCCACCTCTTTGATAAGTTGCATCAAAGACTCCGGGGGAGCCAGTTCTTAATCCTGGCTTCCTCGCTATTTTTGACGGGGTCAAATGTAATGCGAATTTTATCAGTAATGGATATATCCGAACGGAACACAGAAACAGGAAATTGCTGACCCTCCACTGGGCCGGCAAAATTTTGTTTCTATTGCCAAAACGGATATATACATTACCTGTGCCCGCCATACCTTCCCTCTTGAGTCACCACCATGACACATTGAGAAGAATAAAAGGTAGCAATCTGTTGTGTCTTGGCACTTTAGTAGATGGGGTGCGCGCTTGGGTTATCGAGCTGGTCAGTTCTAAAGAACTTAAAATCTCTAGGGAAAGACAGTATTCAGGGAACAGAATGATAAATTTACAGGTAATGTATATTCCGTTTAGGCAATAGAACGAAATTTAGCCGGCCCGGCGGAGGGTAGGCAATTTCCTGTTTTTCTGCAGCAAAATTAACTAAAACCTTCATACATTTCACAAACTCAACTTTTAATCCGACATGATTCACGGGAGTGTTTGTAATCAAGGAAAAGTCAGCGGTATTAGGCTTGTGCGATCAATCAGTGACGTTCGTTCGATCTTGAATGATCTTGATTCAGTCTTGTGAAAACACAATGCCTTTATTCTCATTTATTCACAAATTCAGTTTATTATTTTGTCCCAATTCCAATATCCAACATAATTCAAAGTTAAAACTAAGTTCTATATGCTGACGAAATGCACATTACCTGAAATTTGTAACATTCTATTCTCTTAATGCAATCTTCCCCTAGAGAAGTTGTTGGCTTCCCTGCTAGCTGAGTAGCTTATCCTACTGTGCATGCTTGACACAGTCCTCCTATAAAAGCGTTGGCTCGAGACCTTGTTTCATCTCTTTTTCTCTAGGCTCCCACTATTCATGGCTGCTCTCCCCAGCTTTCCGGGCCCGTCGCAAGTTTGGCGCAACCGTGCTGAGGTCATTGGATTCCTTTTGACCTTCGGTCATCTTTCAGAGTGGGTCGCTTCTCGTGGGACTTTGTCTTCCAGCAGTCGCCGCCTCTCAACCCTGCCTCATCATTGTGCCAGTGATCACCTTCACAAAAGAAAACCATTGATTCCACGCCCCAACCTGCGAGTGGTTTGTTGCTTTCACCCAGACTGCCTTCACCTTCACGTTCCAGCCAAAGACTGAAACACACCATGCGGATCTGTCCTAAGACTCGTCTCCAGCCACTATCCGCTTCGCGCATGTCTCTTTCTGTGGCCCCTTCGGCATCTAGTCCTGATCTGCCGCCTCCATCTACGACTGCTGTGATTTTGCCTGCGGTAGTGCGATTGCCTCCATTTCCTTCATCGGTCTTACATCCCCACTTCGTCTTCCTCTCACCACAAGGCCACTGGAGTCTCGGCCTTGCTCACCTCTGCTTCCAAGTCGTTGTTCTCCTCGGCCACAGCTATGCGAGCTGCCCTTGTTCGTGGTTTATGGATGTCTTCTGCTGATCTCGCCCACTAGGACCGTAACGTTGCGACCGTTTGGACTGTGGCCCACACGCCCTCAGTGGAATCTGATGGCCTCCGTATGGCAAACACCACCCCCGTGTCGCGACCACGCGGGTCTCCTTCACGCGACCAACAGTCTAGCGTTAGAAACGACTCGCCTTCACCAATGCATCAGCAAGCCGCCGGCCAAAGTAATCTTGATCGCTTCCAAGATCCGCCTTCTTCTGCTACTAGTGAGTCCACCTCAGCATTTCCAGCACTGCTCTCTCTCTCTCTCTCTCCAAGTTTCGTTGCACCCGGTGTGGTCGTTCACTTTTCACAACGACTCACGGTCATTCTGCTCCACGCCACCCTCGTACTGCCGGTCGGGCTGTGCTTATTGCACTGCCATCTTTTCCTCATGCCACGACCTTATCTGGGTCATGCGCAAACCAGGGAGGGTTACCTTCCGCTAGTTTGCACCGTGCCAGTCCTTCGTTTCTAGCGCTACGAAGTCTTCAATTCATGAGCAACGGTAACTGCCTTGTGTAGATCTTGACAACATCGCATTGGACCACTCTCCTTACTCAGGTTGCGTGGCGACCATTATCCTTGTGGTCCTTTGTGGTGTGTGGTGGTCCTTTGCTGCTCGACACGATTGCGACCTAACGCAGTTCAACATTTCGCTTCTAACGCAGGCTCGGCTCCATTTAGCGATCCACAACCTAGGACTGGGCTATATTTCCCTATTCGCAGCCATGCTGCTCGTTTCCCAACCACTATGATCTTCACTGTCTTCCAGACTTTTCCGTGCTAAACACTTCCTCCTCGGTGCGATCGGTCGTCAGACGTCCCCTCCTAAGCTGTTACACACCTCTCTCCTTCACGGCCATGCCTTTATCACTGTGTTCCATGGTCCGGTTTTGTCCAATGTGCGCTTTGCACACTGTGCTTGCCCATTTCACCTAGCATGACGACGTTCGCTCGAACCATTCATCGTCCTCCACCCTTTGCTTTAGACCTGCAAAATTCATCTCAACATGCATTCTAGCATTCTAGTAATCAATGGGCCACATTCACATTATGATTTCCATTTCAGCATGATGTCTTGTTCCCAAGGGGTTTACCACGTCATTGCTTCATCCCTCTTACACACGACTTTCTGTTGTCTTCATTCTACTTCCAAATGGAATCACGTTCGTGTCTTCCAGCTGTCAATGAAGTTTTCGTCCTGCTCATCGCCGGACTCCAATCACATCGATGACCAAGTTCAAAAAGGGCAGTTCCAGAGGTCCAACCGAGTCGTCCAAGATTCGTCCCTCAGTCTTCTAGCAACCTCATCGCTTCGCATCAATGGAGGTAAATTCAGCTACTTGTTCTGCTGTAGGTATTTATCCTTCGCCCATGAACCTGTAAGCGTCTCCAATGGTCTGGTCCATCTCTGTTCTTTTTATCAAGCGGTCGCTATATCCCGATATAGTAGATGCTGGATAATTCCCGTTCTTCCATTCCCCTTTTTTATACCAAACCAGGACGTATTAGAGGACTATGTGAAGCATGGAGACAACGTGTGTGCTGAATTTCCTGCGCCCATGAGAATAACCCTTGTTCGCCTTTCCTTACTCGTATTCCCGTCACTTCAGGTTCACAGAGTCCGTTGATTCTGGGGCAGCCAGCTCATAGTTAGGGCATGCCTGTTACTGTGGTTCCACCGCCATGGATGACGACTGACGAAGTCTGCTGAAATGCTATAAATTTCGAGTAATGCATATTTTCTTTGGCATAAAAAAATATCAAAATACCAGGGGCCTGGTCTATTTTGTTTCTATCGCCTCAGCGAAAATATACATCTCCTGTACCCACCTTACCTCCCCTCTTGAGTTACCATAGTAACAATTGAGAGGTACGAAAGAGATGAAACAAGGTTTCGAGCCAATGCTTTTGTAGGAGGAGATTGCATTAGAGGAGGGAATGCCGTAAATTTCAGGTAATGTATATTTCGGTTAGGCAATAGAAACCAAAATCAAACAGGTGCCCTTGATATTTTGGTGTTTCTAATCACCACCAACCTTAAAACTGACAAGGCAATTCACAACTGGGAAGCACATGTGTTAGTGCTATTTTCAGTACGGTTTCAAGTTGGCATCATTTTCTGTTTTCCTGGAAAGAATAACCTGTCCCGGATCTTCCCGTGTGGAATACTTTGTCCGGGAAGAAAAGAAAACAAACTTGACAACTTCTTGAAATGTGCGTAAACACGTGCACTTCCTGGTCGTGGATCGTGTTGTCTGTTTTAAACGTTAAAATGCTTAGAAATTAGTTTTAACTTTAAATTATGTTAGATATTGGAAGGAGGACATTTTAATAAACTAAATTTGTAAATAAATGAGATTAAAGGCATTACGATTTTTCTAGACTGATTCCAGATAACGTACATGAATGAATGAACGACACCAATGCACAGGAGTTCACGATATTGATACGCCCTCATGTTACCAAGGGCAAGGTGGCCTGAGTATCATGACCGTCACTTGTGCCAGAGGTCCCGGGGTCGAGTCTGGCCTCAGCCACCCCTGGCATTTTTGGGAAGAGAAGGGCCCTGTGAAGTCTCATGCTCATGTCGATTGTAGCATGTAAAAGAACGTAGGATTTTCCGATTGGATTTACCTAGCAAAATTGTCCCTCTCTCCTTCTGGTGCCATGGCTATAACCGTATGCTCGAAAGTTAGAAATAGTTAGAAATTAGTTTTAGCTGCGAATTATATTGATTTTTGGAGGAGAGCCTTACCATCACCTAAATTTGTGAATAAATGAGAACAATGACATTGTGTTAATGCTAGATTGAATCCATACCACGTATGTTAGTGACTGGATTTTCTCTGACTTTTCTGTGATAGAAAACTTCCAATTTGAAGGCCCCCGGGGTACACCTTTTGTTGATGACATACTTGCTGCTGGAAATGGCAAGGAGCACGACATCACCCTCCTTAAACCATACTCCAAGCTGCAGGATAGTAGGACTAAAGTAAAGAAATTCAAGTGTAAACTCGGGTCAAAGTCAGATCAAATATTTAGGGTTCAAACTTGACAAAACCTGCTTCAAATTAGCACCTGAGCCTACAAATTTTTAAATCTTATCTAGGATTTATGTATCAATATGGGATATTTGTGCCACGTCTGGCTTCCTTATTGTCTCCACTGAATAAAATGTTATCCCCCTAAAACCCATGGAAGTGTAGTGAAAACTGTTCACAAGCTGTGCAAAAGGCTAAGGCTGCTTTTCTTAATGGTAAAGTATTGGCTGAATATGACCTATCATTGCCAATAAAACTCAACCGGGGGGGGGGGGGGGGGTCGGTGCTGTGTTGGTACATGTAATGCCTTCAGCTTAAGATAGGTCTATAGCGTTTGTTTCACAGTCAGTGACCAAATTTGGCTATGCCAATTCGACAGTGAAGCATTATCTACAGTCTATGGCATTAAGAGATTCTACCAATACTAGTTTGGAAGACGGTTTATTTTACAAACTGATCAGAAGGCTTTACTATGGGTTTTCGGAAGTGTCCGTTCTGGTAATGGCTGCGGCTCCTGCATTGGGCTTTATATCAAAATGGATAAGACTTCGAATTACAACATATACCCAGTAAAAAAAACTTAACTGCGAATTTTTTTTATCAAGAAAGCCGAATCCGTATGAACCACCTTCCAAACGATCATCGGTTTGAGAATAATGAACCTTGAAACAATTGAAATGCTTCCGATTTTGGCAGATCAGCCAGAAAAACTCATTATGAAAGGCAAAATGCTTTCAGCAGTATCCCATTACTTCAACACCAGCTGGCCCCACAAAATCGATAATGAGAGTTTAAGACCATTTCACATTAGGCGGCGTGTATTGTCCCAAGGTAGCAATGCAATTTTCTGGAGTAACAGACTCTTACTGTCAGATAAGGGCAACTGCCATGAATGGGTCAAATTCAAGGCAGCTGCCAATATCTTACCGTAAATGTAAGATTTTTCACACTGGTAATAAAAACCCATTGAATGATTACTTAATATCAAGTTCAAATTGCAACATCTTACCAAGTTAAGTATCTGGGTGTGTGGTTTACTTCCGACCTTAAAATCAACCGATCACTGTAATGCTATTATTAAATTAGTGCTGCAAAAATTAGGCACTGGTTTACTTCAAGAGGTGTTTCAACACTGATCTGGGCCTTTAAGGTATATGTACGACCTATTGTTAACATGCAAGCCCTATGTGGTCACCATTCCTTCGTGGTGGGGGGGGGGCATAAATAGGCGTGGAAGAGTCCATCAGAAATTCACTAAATTCCTCTCAGGACTTCGTGATAAGTCCTATGAGAGAAGATTAAATATGCTCAACATGGATTCATTAGAATTACGGCAGGCAAAGGCAGACTTGGCATTTACGTACTGTCTGTAAATATGTAAATCCAAATTATTTTGAAATTAGAAATGGGAGTAGAACGAGGGGGTCATCCTTTGAAACTTTAAAAAACCATTTGACTAAATTGCAGAAAGTATTTGACAAACCGAATGATAAACATGTGGAAAGCATTACTTGGTCACGTTATTGCCCCATCCATTCAATGCTTCAAGACAAGGCTAAACTAATATGATTTATTATCTTTATTAAACTTAACTGCCAACAAGATTGCTCTATGTACCTAATCCTAATGTATAAATGTGTATGATGACGAAAATAGGCCCAGTTGGGAGAGCTTTTGCATTAGACTAACAAGCCGGCCCGAGGGAAAACGTTTAATTCGTTTATTCCACATCCTGGAATACAGCACCTTAATGAGACCTAAGCTGAGTCTCTTGGCTCAAGTAAAAAAAGAAAAAAGAGCAAAAACATGTCGTCTTAACGCAATAAACAACAACAAGTAAACGCCTTCTACAGGCCTGTACAAAAGTAAGTCAACTACATCTAAACTAAAATCGGGGTCAACCGTGGACCAACGCGAACAGAGCTCAAGGACTAATCACGGACTACTTACGAATTAAGATATTCCTCCGCTTTGTTTACGTCTTCTTGGCTTAGCTTAGGCTAGTGGCCAAATGAAAGGGAAAGCAACTTGCAATATTTTTAGACTCGAATAATGTTGTTTTTTTATCATTAGTGATAATTAATAGAGAAGGGGAAAATGGCCAGGTTGGGGGGGGGGACGGTTGCACTTTAATTTTTAAGTGTTTAATTAGTTTTCAAAACCTTAAAAGCAAGGAAATTGGACTTTTGAGTGATTCTGGTAGCAAGAACTTACAATAGTTTAAAATTCGGATTAATTTTTTTTACAGGCTATTAATAACCAGGATGAGCAACGGAGGGGGAGGGGCTTTGGTTTTAACATTTTACGTTGGTTTCGTCCTTTCTTTTTTTTTTTTTGGTTTCTTTCTCTTTTATTTTGCTTTCGTTCATTGTTATAATCTGTGCTATACAAATAAGAACGAAAGCAAAATAAAAGGGAATGAAAGCAAAAAAAAAAAGAGGACGAAACCAAAAAAAAAACTGTATTAGTTTATTAAGACCTTAATAAAAAAAAAAAGGAAAGTGGTCTCTTTAGTGAATCTGGAGGCAACAATTTTCAATCATTTTGGAATCAGATTAGGCTATTTTTTGTTATAACAGGTGGTTAATAATGAAGGAGGGGAAGTAGGGAGGGGGTGTTGGGTTTTGGTTTTTAATATTTTATTAGTTTATTGAAAAAAAAACAACAAGGAACTTGGTCTCTTTCCTGAATTTGGTGGCCCTGAAAAGGGCCGTTTTTTCAGCAGACGGTAATGAATGTGTTTATTCAGCAATATCTTCAATTTCACTCAAAGCAGAGTCACTTTCCTCTTCCATACTTGAATCTTCGTCACTTGATCCATTAACGGTAAATTGAAGTTTCTCAACAATAATATCAGACAAGCCGTCTGATTTCCACATCAGCTCTTCGTCTTTCTTCACGTGGTTGACGCAGTTGGTCCATTTTTCAGCAGTTGCTTGCGAAAATGCTGTTGGCATCAATTGTTGAATTTCATTCATTTTAAATGATCGATTTTCAGCTGCAATACATCCTTTAACGATGCTCCACACCATTTCAATGGGATTAAGTTCGCAGTGGTATGGAGGAATTCTTAACACAGTATGGCCATGCATTAAGGCAATGGTGTCAATCTTGTACTTGTCATATTGCTTCTTCACTCCATCAACTAACTCCATTAATTCTTTCTTGAGCATGGATTCATCCCAAGCAATCGATTTTTCAGTCAACCAAGCTCGCATTTCGTCTTTCAATGTTGACATGGTCGGAATTTTCTCCAGTTTGACAGAGTGATACGGAGCGTTGTCCATGACAATGACACTGTTTGGTTTAATGGTGGGCAAAAGTTGATCAGTAAACTATTTTTCGAATCGCTTCGTCATGGTAGTCCCCTGTTCCTTTTTTTGCTGCAAATACAAGCTCAGCACCAGGCACAAAACCATCTTCGTTTCCTGCATGTAGTACTATTAAACGACCACCCTTTCCACTCGGTGCCTTTAAACCTGTCGTTAATCCTTCTAAAAACGCTTGCTTGCTGCTTTTTACAGTTGAATCTTGCCATACTTTTGATTTGGTGTGGCCAGCATTCACCCAAGTTTCATCCAGAAAATAAATTGTTCTTTTTGAATCTCGATGTTGTCTAATTGCCCGTAGATACCGTCTGCGCCACAACACGATGTCATCCCGTTCAATAAGTAACGAATTTCGGCTGCGTTTGCAAAACACAAAATTTAAATCTTTCAACATGCCTCTCATGGACGTCATTCCAAAATTTGGTAGGCTATCATCAGCATTCACTGCTTCTCTTACCTTCTTAACTGTGGGAATTTCGTTGTTCAAAAAAAAATTGTGCACCTTTCTTCGGATTGCTGACTGCGTGAAGTCGTCGTAAATTTTCAGCCGCGATCGTTTACCGACGGAGCCAGGACGCCTTTTCCCGGGAGTGGTCAAGCGGCCCGCACTTGAACGGAACTCGGCCTTTATACTGAAGATGGAAGTCTTCGAAATTCCAGTTAATTCTGCTGTTTCAGCTACAATGGTCTTCACGCTTTTAAGTGGATCCTTTTGCCGAAGTTTGATGTACACATTCAAAACCGTCTGCTTCTGAGAGCTTGTCAAAGCCTTTCCTGCAGCCTGACGCTTGAAAAACGTGACCGGAGAGGAAGCAGCCATCTTGATTTTGGTTGATTGGCGGAGAAAAACGCAATATTTTGGGTTTTAATAAACTGCAGTGTATGAGTAATTTGTGTCGCTGTAATCAGGCTTACTAATCCACATTATTCATATGAAAGTTTGTTTTGGGCGATTAGCTATTAATAACTAATGAAATAACGTTTTTACATGCGCACTTTTTCTCTTTGGTGCAGGGGTCAAGCATCGCGTGGTAGTGATTCGGCCACCTACCTGTTCGCGTTGGTCCACGCTTGACCCCGATTTTAGTTTAGCAAAGTACACCAAGGGTACCTCAAACATGGCAGATCCTGAGGCTGAATGTCTCTACGGCTCATGATCTTGTGGCTTGGTCCGTGGTACACAACTTCATAGAGTTCAAGTGGCTGCCTCCAGTGAATTTGCGGCATGTGTCATTGTATATTAATTCGTGGGCTGTGAGGTTGGGGTTCCCAACCCTCACTAGTTGTGCGAATGTTACTTTAATTGGAACTAACCAGCAGTCCTAGTTAATTTTACTTCTAGCCACCAAGCATACGACCTCCAAGATTAAATACGGAGGGGGATGCAGAAATGCATACTAATAGCTAAAATACCATTTACATTTATACACTTGAACGAGCAAAAGGATTGAGCAAAAGAAATTGGTTTAGGTTGGTTCAATAAATATATGAGCATACAAACGTATTCACAAAAACCTTTAAAATATAGGCGAACATCCAATTTTAAATTTATACAAAAACCACTGAAAGTTTGAAACGCCAATTCCTTCGATTACATACAAAAGAGTGACTCCAAAACTGAATTACAATTAATCAATTGATTTCTCTTGACGGAGTTTATTGCACAGACTGACTTTGGGGTGGCATTGTGAACAGACCTCTGCAAGATTTCAGATTAATAGAAGGAAAAGCTAGTGGCAACATTCGGATGGTCACGGTCGGAGTTTTTGGTAGAGATTTAAGGCAAAAATATTTACATAAAAATTCGTGTCCGGTGATTGATGTCGAATTGGTTCGGACTAATGGTAGCGTTCTGGGGGCAAAAGATTATTAATAAACGTATAAAAATGAATAAATAAACTAGCTTAGTGAATGCTATAACGCATTAGTTCAGTTTGGATGTTTAACTATTAAGTTAAAAGACAGTTTTGGATCTTGGTGGAAATTTTTCATAGTAGTTGCGATCGTTCAAACACAATAAAAGATATCACACTTAAAATGTCTGTAGCCACATGTATTTGAGGTTAAGTACCAATTAAGGAAGTCCCTCCTAATTCACAACTAAGCTAGTGTCTTTGGGCTTTTTTCCCTAAATAAAGGTAAGTGAAATAAAATACAAAGATACAAGGATTTCAATACTGGCAGCCATGATGGAGGAGCGCTGCGGCAATTATGGAGCATTTTTCAAATGGAGATTGTGGAACTTCTGGAGGGAATTTTGGGATTCGGTTTTCCCCAAGAGGCAGATAGCTGTTGCGTCAGGCTAATAAATGGTTCCGAGTTTGGCCGTTTTAGTCCATTATTGACAGTTTGGCTGAGGGGAGAAGACCGAGGTCTTTTTGCATTTTGGTGCGTTCAAGAAAAAAAAATTGTTCATCGGAAAAACGAAGGTTTTTTCGGCGGCCTGCGTTTACATGAACGAGCAAAAGGATTGAGCAAAAGAAATTGGTTCAGGTTGGGTTAATAAAAATACGAGCATACAATCGTATTCACAAAAACCTTTAAAATATAAGCGAACATCCAATTTTAAATTTATACAAAAACCATTGAAAGTTTGAAACGACAATTCCTTCGATTACAGTCAAAAGAGTGACTCCAAAACTGAATTACAATTAATCAATATATTTCTCAATAATGCAAGGCAACAACGAATATCATTCGGGCTTTCGGAGCTATTCAATCCACGGGTGGGTATCATAAATTTTTGCCGTTGACGAACAACGAGAAAATGGCTTCACTGCGATACTCTCGCCAACCCGAAATGGAACCTCTCTGGATTGTCTCGTTACGACAGTTACGACATTTTAATAACATTTGCAGTTATGCACAAAAGAAATGGAAAATCACTATTAAAAGATATAAAAGAAAAAACATGGATTAGGCACTGTACAATTTCGGTAAACACGGATAATTCGACTACGAACAGTTGCAGAACAAAAATTCGTTAAACAACGAATTCAAATTTCCAAATTTCACAGGGAGAAACCAACACATAAATCGCAGTCCCTGCGCATATAAAACGGTAGCAAACTTTAGTACTGGAATCGGTATAAATCCACATCACGCGAATTGCAGCTGAAGAATTTTGTTGATCGTGAATTACCATTAACATTTCGTGTTATCCTGGTGTTATCAAATAACCCAGTCAATTCTTAAACACCAGACGTTCAGACGAGCCCACTATTTCATTAGCATGGTTTCTTCGACATTATTAACTTTCGTTAAATTCAACACTGCTCAAAAAATAAATGTTATGACTAAAGTTATTTGGGTTACACTCACTTGCTCAATTTGACTTTCCTTCGGTGGTTTGGCAACACAGTGCAGCTTCACTTTGACATCGGGAAGAAACCACGTAACTGCAGACACCTCAAGGGTTTCACCACGCAGAATAATGACTTCAACATCGCCAAGGACCAGCCTCGATACGAATGACAGAAAAACAGAAGTGCACAAAACCACCTTTGTGACAAACCGTCACTCAGCGGCAAAACCCCGACCCACTAATCAGGACATCGCTAAACACATCTGGACCCCGTTTAAATGCACCCCTCTAATTTTTATACATGAGCCGACACAAATTGCGCATGCGCACTACATCAAAAGTTAATTAGCATGGAATAGCTAATCTTAAACGAAGCATGCATTATAAATATTAACAATATTATTAAAACTACACACAAAATAAATACATTAAACTTATAACCAATTAAATTTTAAAATAGTAAATACATTTTTCTTTAATACTCATACAATTCCTAGTATATTGAAAGGATGACACCACCTTTGAGGTGAATAAGGGGAGGGACAGTAAATTCGTCAACACAGGTAAGTTGTACCCACAAAACACTTTCACAAGAAATGGAGGGGGAGCAGGGATGGGGATATTCAGACCACTCAATAGGGAATCCGGGTCGGGGAGGGAGGCGGTGCCGGACGGGAAAGAGGTTAGGGGGGGGGGGGGGGAAAAAACACCCTAAAACTGGGTAGGCCGCAGGGGAGTTCGAAGGAGGAAGCAGGGGGCAGTCTGCACCCTTTTCATTTCATACTGCTGTGACGGCAGACGCTACGACGGCTTAGGTGCTTGTAACACCCCCCGTTTCCTGGTTTGACACGGAGATTCAGCTTAAGGTGTTGCGGTGATTATTGCGACTTATACGGCATAAGCACAGCATGGGCTACAGTCCCAGCATGGGGGATGGAGCG
>JAHWFP010241998.1:0-13703 GCA_023313725.1 Lithobius niger
TACAGAAGAGGTCACTTCCCAATATAAGGCATAGAAGAGATACAGAAGAGATCACTTCCCAATAGGAGGCATAGAAGAGATACAGAAGAGGTCACTTCCCAATAGGAGGCATAGAAGAGATACAGAAGAGATCACTTCCCAATAGGAGGCATAGAAGAGATATAGAAGAGGTCACTTCCCAATAGGAGGCATAAAAGAGATACAGAAGAGATCACTTCCCAATAGGAGGCATAGAAGAGATACAGAAGAGTTCACTTACTAATAGGAGGCATAGAAGAGGTACAGAAAAGGTCACTTTCTAATAGAAGGCATAAAAGAGATACAGAAGAGGTCACTTTCCAATAGGAGGTAGAGAAGAGGTCACTTTCCAATAGGAGGCATAGAAGAGATACAGAAGAGTTCACTTCCCAATAGGAGGCATAGAAGAGGTACAGAAAAGATCACTTTCTAACAGAAGGCATAAAAGAGGTACAGAAGAGTTAAATTTCCAATAGGAGGTAGAAAAGAGGTCACTTTCCAATAGGAGGCATAGAAGAGATACATAAGAGTTCACTTCCCAATAGGAGGCATAGAAGAGGTACAGAAGTGGCCACTGTCCAATAGGAGATTAAGAACTGCAATAGCAAACTGTAGCTTCAAGCAATAGAGGCACAGAGAGATCACTTCGAAGTAGGGGTCACTTCCCAATAAGAGATTAGGGTTGAACCAAATCCGGATAGTATATTCAGTCGATATCCGGATTCGGGAAAAATTCTGAACCAAACCTAATACGGACTGAAAACGTTCAGGCACGCTTTCCAGTAGCTTGTCCCAGGTAACCCCCCCAGAGTTTGTTGTGTAATTGTATGTATTACATTTTTATTTAGTTGATGAGTATACAGCTGGCATCTATTATTTGAAGTAGAAATAATTTTAAGTAACTGACATTTTTGTAGTAGTATATATATCAGCCAAAAACCCAATCCATTTTTGTTTTTATCACTTCCGCTTCCCATTGGTAAGCTGACACGATACATCCTCTTTTCATCTTTGTAGTGAAAGTCGTGCGATTATAGACATGATGCCTAAACGTAAAGGAAGCTAAGTTTTAATATTTTATACGTTTATTTAAAAAAACTGACTATTCGATCAATATCCAGATTTAGTACAGTGAATAACTTCATTTTTACCTATTCGGTTTGGATCCGGTTTTGCTGGAACAGATCGATCCCTAGCAATTACCTGTTTTAACTATGACTATGCCCTATCCCAGGACTATGTTATCCATTCAGTTACGGGTGTTAATCACCTAGGAGTATGGTTTACTCCCGATTTAAAAGTTGTCACTCATTGTAACCACATTACACCTTTTAGTAATAAACGTGGCACACTTGTAAATAAACAGTTAATCTCTGACGATGTTAATCCCGATGTTTGGGCTTAAAGTTTTTGTATGGCCAATTTTAGAATACGCAAGCTCTGTCTGGCGCCACATCAATTGGGTACATTGATGTATTGATTCCTGACAGTGGAGCTTTAGTAAGTTTTTGCTTGGATCAAAAATACTTTTTATTCCAATAGGATTAGAATTACCAATGCGGAATCTGTTGAATACATAGGCTGAGGGTGGACTTATGCCTGCCATATTCACTACTCTAGAGATTATTAATTTTGATTACACTATATTTTTTGAGTTACGTGGGGAATGGAGAAGTGCGTCAACCTATGCCAATTTAACAAGAAGTACCCTGTATTCATTGTCATGCTGATTCTTTCCCAGCAGGGGATTCGCACAGCCACCCTTCTCCTAAGTACTTTCAACATAAAGCACCATGCGTTCACGTTGAGTTGAGTTACAGCAACATAAGTCTGTGTTACCTGCCCTTCCTTGACCGTGTTACCTGCCCTGCCTAGCTGTGTTACCTGCCCTGCCTACGGCTGCTTTATCTATGACACCTGTCCGTGTTCACAGCTAAGTGTGGATGCATTTAAGTGCTCCCATTCGTAGCCGTATCTGGTTCACATGAAGTCCTCTGGATAGAACCCTTAGTAAAAGGTTCTTGAGGATCGGCACTTACATCGAGGACACGAGCCCCACCCGCTCGGCGTGAATGCAGAAAGAAATCCATGATTTGTGCTCATCCGTAAACTTAATATCCAATTATTTTTCCAGGACTTGTGAATACTGAGATTTTAAGTTAACAAACGAGCACCAATCCTAGATTTCACAAACATGTCACCAACGGGCAACCGAGGTAATTAAAAGATAAATTGATGACATATGAATCATATCCATAATGCGGCAAGCTGCAAGTGCATGATTTTGTCCCACTAAAGGACACTAGCGACCTACAATTTGGGTTTGCCACAGCAATTTTATTTTTAGGATTGAGCACTTTCCTAAACTAGCCAAACTTATCAGCGACTGATTCCAAGAAACGTGTTCGATCCCATCAAAGTAGCTTCAATTGTTTTCGAACATGCCCACTGGACGAATCGGGGCGTTGGACGAAAGTCTAACTGGAAAGTCATCTAATGAGATAATTGTCTAATATTTGCCTAAATAAAAATCTGGAAAATCATCAAAACAGAATATCATATAATGGATAAGCGTATAATGGATAAACGTCTACCTGGACAATAATACAGCTGAATAAACGTCTAACTGGCCAATAATCATCACACCTGCGGTTGCTGATGTTATGCATAGCCACAGCGAGTGCAGCAGCGTGAGCGAGGCAGGGACATTAGACGATTTTTTGTTATACTGTTCTACAGTATATGTACTTCCAATTAGACAATTACCCCTCGCCCCGACACATCGGTGAGCAAAGAGGAGGACAGTATCACGAAAGAAGGGTTTTAAGAACGTATGTGTGGAACTTGCCAATCACCTTTGCATTGTCAGGGACGCTGTTAAGCTGTTTTACATTGAATACCGGCCAATAAGTGCGTTTGTTACTTATGGTCGAGTGATCTTTTTTGAGGACCCAGCGGGACGACAATCTTCAACAGTTATTAACACGTTTGCATAAATAATCCTAGCAAAGAACAACTGCAGGACCGCCATCTTTAGGGAGTGGATTCAGTGCAAAAACCGCCTCCTGCAGTCAATGAGTACGATGTTTCAGCGGTGACGTCACCTTGAGGTATTGGAAAATTCATCGCACATTTAAAAACGGCTTTGATGAGGTGGGGTTTCAGCGATGAGTTTTCGGTGTGTTTGTGAAAGTGTTCAGTGTTTCGATGTGTTGCGTTTTCCCTCCTATTTTTTTTAACGTTTTTGTTTCAAAATAAAATTACACGCCGATGACTGACACGGAGACAAACCATTTTATGTTATGGTAACTTCCAGGAGTATTACAGGACTTAATGCATTTTTCACGTTACCAGTTTTCTAGGCTTGAAATTTCATTTTTATTTGCCAGGACATTTCCAGGTTTTCGGGGACCCGTATGAGACCTGGAAAGGTCATTGTACTCTCAGTGTATGTCTTGATGAGGATACTGCTGAGGCCGATGCTCTTGCACCGTCTTCCGGCCGTAGCCTCTAGTATTAAAAGGGAATGACACTCAGATCCAAGACTCTGCCGCTATTGTAGGCCTACAAGATAACGGTAGCAGGGGACCACTTACCTGTTATCTGCACCATGAACGATGTCTGCCATTTTAGTCGCTTTTAAAGATGTTCCAGGAACCTGTGATGTAGATTTTCCTTTTGTTTAAAAATAAAAATAGGAACATAAAAGGAAAATGCTATATTTGATTCCTATCCTGACGTTTTGTGTTGCAAGCAGTCAGTAAGCGTGAACTCCGTCTAGCATCATTTACTTCAGTTACTACTTAAATACAAATATTATTTCAGGCACAAATAAATAAATTAATAAACTTCTTTATTACATTGAATAGAATTGCACTCATATTTATATCATCTGTACATTCATGAGTTTTATGTTTACATTTATGTAAAATGTAAAGAATAAGCTGCATTAACAAGATTTGGTAAATGAATTTGCAAGTACCCATTCATCAATCATTCATTTGTTCATTATGGTGGTTTCAAGGGTGGAGTAGAGGTGAACCAAAAATATGAAGATTCTGTAAACCTATAAACATAATGGTAAACAAGAACTCCAGAAAATTCCAGTAACAATGGCAGGAAACAATTCTTCGACCGTGTTTTGAAAGATGGATCAACATCTTAACATCATCGTCATTATGATTAAACACATTTGGTTTACAAGTAGATGTGATGTCACTATGTAATCCTGTCGTAGCATCCGGGGAGTACAGCGAAAGCCAGTGTGCAGCCACCCTACTGAAAAAATTGTTGTTACATCTGGCTGGCAAACGAACCTCAACCTTTCAATTATACGTGAATTCTTTTCATCTAGCTAGCCACACAGTGGATTTCGCTACTGTCGCGGATGTTATGCCGGTATAGTATATTTACTTGTATTCTTATCTGCATCTTCTTTTCTACTCGTATATTGTCCTGTGTTTATGACTGGGAAATATGAAGATCAAGAAAATCAAGAAAATTTCTGGAAATCGAATAACAATACTGCATAATGATACTTTGGTTTTAAACATGTATTCACTGAGGAATGTCTGGACATGTCATGTAATATGTATTGCACACGTTTGGAGCGTGTGATTCTCAAACAGGGATAATATACTGCTCCATATGGCACACAGATGGGGGTTCTACATTCTACACTTAGCTATTTACTGGGAAATTCAAAACAGGACGTATCCACCTCCTGATATCTCACTTCGTCCCCAGCAATAGGGTTCTGCGAATTCTGCGGTTCAATAGTTGGCATAATTTCGCTGTTCACGTCCATTGGATTTAAAGGGTCCATATTACGAAACCTGTCACTCTCTAACTCTGTTGCTGTATTATTATTAGTATTTTGGGTGGTGATTGTGAAAGTGGAAGTGTAAAGGGCTTCCCGAATTGGGGTTAATTCGACCAAACTGTCCTGCGGCTGCGAATTTGGGCTGGAACCACTCTCCTCTTCTGGTAATGATGTTTCGAGCACGTCGAAAGCCTCTTCGGAACCCTCTTCAGCACCGGCATCTTTGGAATCTGCGGTTGCCATGGTAACCAGGCTGTAGTTTCGACTGTAGTCTTCGAAGACAGACGTGTCGATTTCTCGTTGCAAACTCGAAGAGTAAAATGCCGGATACCGTGTTTCCTCGACGCAACCGGCGTGTGATTGGCCTTCTAGTGGAAAGTATTCAGTTCCTGCGTTGTGATTGGTTAATGAGGATGACGGCGCAAATTGTGTACTTGGCGATGGTTGCGACGATGCTAGGCCTAATCGTCGCCACTCTCCCAGCTTTCTTATTGGCTGGTCGAGTGAGAGAATGTCCGACGCATGAAACACTTCAATAGCATCAAAATCAACAATGGAGGATGATGACGTCATTTGGGGTGAAGATGGAGGACTAGGATGCACATAGGGATTGTTTGGAACTGGGCGTTCTGGGTGGTCGCTGTTACCATCAGGGCGTGTCCGGTTAGGAGACGTAGGAGCTGTACTGCAACATTCACCAGCCCAGAAGTTCAAGTAAGTGTTACCATATGAATGCTGGTACTCAGATGGTATCGTTTGATACGGGTCATGTACCACAATATCCACAGCACTAGTGAACACTGACGATGCCGACGTCACAGCTGTCGTTGCTAGATGCATGCCGGACTTCGGTGACGGAGGACTGAAGAACATCCCTAAATCTGTGTTTGGATATGGGTGAGGATGACTGTGGTGGTAGTAGGATTCCGGTAAAGGGGAAAATGGTCCCATAAGGAGAGGCTGAGGTGCCGGAGGTGGTGGGTGGTTGGGAAAGAATTTCTCGAAACCCACAACGGTTTCCATGGCACTAACTCCTGCTGGGTCGAGAGTAGAGTTCACATGATTTTTGACGTCATCCGTCGTCGCAAACAGGAAGTCACCCGGGTACACAAAGGGTTGTTCCATGACGTAGCTCGAAGACGCAGAAGGATATTTGGAACAGACGCATTCGAACGGAGGGCAGGAACACGAGACTTCCTTTGGATCTGAAAAAAATATAAGTACAAAAGTGGATATTATTAAGTTTTTAGCGTAAAACAGAGCTTCTTAATGTTATCTGCCAATCTCAGGTTAATCGTTTATGCAGTACCGTATTTGACAAAATGCTTACCTTCAAACCCAATACAACTAGGCCTACAATGTTTTTAACCTTTAAGCCGAGGGCTTTATCCTATCCTATCCTATAGCAAACCTTTTCAACGTAAAACAAATAAAGAATGTGATGAATTTGAATTTATTTCTCAAGAGCCGTGGCCTTGTGTCGTACGCTCTGATACAGTAATATTTAACAACAAGCGACAAAACCAAAACTAAGCCAAAATAAACCAAAATTAACCTTACAAACAGTTTCTACCCTAATCGAGGTGCCCAGATGCCCCTTGATACGAACACACCGTCACACACTGCACATTGCAAATCTCATCCACTGTGCACTGCTCAAAACTGATTAGAATACTCCACCGTGCACAGGGACAAGAACTCCTGCACAGATGTATTGACCACCCACTGCAGCGGAGCGGCTAGTGTCTGTTGCAGCTGAATGACCACTTCAATGTGAACAAGAACTGTGCACAAGAACTGAGTGAGCACAAGGACCGACTGTGTACAAGACGAATTTACCAACGCGAACAGGGTACCACTGCATTGCCTCTCACAGTATCACTCACTTCATCAGAAGCACTTGTCACTGCTTCCACAATTTCACGTTCCTACCAGAAACTGGGGTGGGGGAGAACGGATTTTGAGCAATAATTGCCGTCAGCTTGTCTAACAATCAGTACTTCAATTTTATATTTGCTCTGGGAATCAAATATTAGCATGGATCGAACCAACAGAGTGAGAAAGGCGACATAAATATGTATTTCTAATTCTATTTTTTTTACAACCAAAATTGAACGGGGAATGGTGTATACACATGATAAACCAGACTCCACCAACGACAATAAAAAGGAAGCGGGGAAAAAAAAAACAACAAATTAACTGGACTAGAAGAAAAAGCATTAAAGCTCGTATCCCCACGGGACTCACAGGTGTAAAGGTGCACAAATACAAAACCGGATTACAGTTCAGTCGAACGAAACGAACTATGATTTGAGCACCAATTCCAGGGAACAAGGATTGTGACATATCAACATCCATGCACACAGATATACATATACATCACAAACAAAACGGATATGGGCATTTCACACATGAAAAACACACACCCACAAAATACAAACAGACATACGAAAAAACGCCATAACCAGCAATGCTCCTACAAAATTGAAAAACAAAACACACATAATATGAAGACATTATCACTTACACGAAACGGAACTAAAACGGAACCCAACAAAGACAAAAAGAAACAACCTCAACAAAAAGACCTCATGTTTCACAAATTATAAATGCACACACGAAACAGGTTAAAAATATAAAACAATAAACATAGACGAATAACAAAAACGCCTGTGTAAAGCACAAAAATTAAACACACATTTCACCAATTCACCAATTGCGATCACTTTCTGACATAACCACTGAATAAAAACAATCCTTGTTCCCTGGAATTGGAGTTCAAATTTTAGTTAGTTTCGTTGCGTGGACTCTAATCCGTTTTTTATCATGCCCAAGTGTCGTCCATCATGTATCAGGGCGGGTCGGACAGGAAGGTGAGTGTTAGTGCATGACACTATTTAGTGATGACGTCATGACAGAGTGCAGAATTTTATAGCAACACAACTCGACCGTTGGTAACCATGGTTCGTTGCAAGTCATGAAATTGGGATTTCAGATCGAACAAATGGCACTGGAAATGTGTTTATTTTTACCTGAATTTTGTGTTCCCACTCCTAGTTCATGCTGCAACCGGGAGTTTTTCAGTGGCGGTGGGGGATGTTCGGAATCTTGGTACAAATAAAAGGACGAATTCTTCTCCGTCTTGAAGGATGGGTAGCCATTATCGTCAAAAAGACTTCTTTTGCGATTCAGCTCACGAAGTGGAAGGAGCTGCAAAAATGAAAAAATAAAAAAACAATGCTGCTGTTACGGAAATGAACAAATCAAAACAACGTTTCCGACTCACCTAACAAAATATGTCAGCATGAGGAAAATACATGATTTTTTTTCACACGATTTACGTTTAATAAAATAAAAGTTGAGACAGAACCATAAGGTGAAGGGTTAATGAAGCAATTAGCTTGAACATGAGCTTGAACATGAACATGGAAGAAAACAGTAGAACTGATCGCTAGAAAGGGGGAGGGGAGATTTAAGTCACAGGATGCGCTTATGAAGTGAGCGAAGCGAACGTACATTAGCGTTGTAAGACTGACATCTGAGTATTAATCAGCATAGCTGCATTAAAGAGCAGCATACCAGTTTTAACTCAGACGAAAAGGTTTTCAAAGAAACTTATTTAACGCTACATTGACATACAAAAGATTGATCTAACCACACCAATTTTTAAAACGGTGCATCCTATGATTTGAGTCACAGGATGCGCTGATTGAGTGAGCGAAGTGAACGAAAATCAGCGTTTGTTAGCTAGTGTGTGCAAACATTTTTAGTGAAGAAACTTTATTCGGTGAAACACGGACGTACACATGAGCGACCAAACCGTAACAGTTATGTTGCACCAGCCGTGTGTTGTTATTCTAGTTATTAAATGAAAACTTACAGAAAGTTTGTCACATGTTTTTTCTTGTTTTCAAAGCACGAAAAAATAACAAATAAAAAAGAAATTTCAAACACAACAAAGATAAACATTTCTCAGACTATAAATTGCCGAACTAGATTCGCCAAAAGTCAGTTCAATTTTTTTCTAAGTCCTACAAATTTGCAGTAATGTACGCAAAACCTTTGGGATGGAGTAATCTGGTTGTCTTGCGCCAAATTTGTTTGTTGTTAACACAGGGACCAAACTGAGTGTTCTTTGTGTGTAAGCCTCAGCTTTAAAGTTTCGTTTCTGATTCTTCGTCTCTCATGAAAGTGTTGTATTTAATTATTGCGTACACTTGCAACTGCTTAACTTTTAAAATTTGTATTTTGTCGTAAATAAAATTATCAGAATTGAAATATGACCCTCAAAATGAAATTTTACAATTTTATTTTGAACTTTGGTAGCCTATTAAAGTGACATACCTTCTCACTATACTCGAGCATCCTGCGCGAAATAACCTTCGCAACATTTACGTAAATTAGAGTGAATGGAGCAAAAGTATTTCTCACGAGGGAAAGGATAGCCTCTTGTTAATCGGTATTTATTTAAAATTGGCGTTTGTTGCCGTGAAGTTGTTGTAAATTCGTTGTTTTGCCGACCCTGTCACCGTCCTTTATGATCCGTTACGTGTCCGCCATTACGCCAAGAATCTCCAGGAGAGAGTAATCGGTAATAGTTCAGTCGATGAGCTGGTCGAAATCAGGTTTTCTTGTTGTCGACCGGCTACCACAATGGCGGAAGCGCGACGCTTTTCCAGCAATGAAAACAACCAGAAACGGAAAAAAAATAAATTAAGAACCACATGCAAGAATAAACCCCCGATTGTTGTCAAACGGTAAGAATTGACACCTTTAGAGATAATATTGTAATGTCCTGAGCATGGACACACCTAAGCCCTGCTTGGGCGCCAATGGTAATTAACTGACACGGACTACCAGTGTGTAGGCTACAGCTGAGAAGACACTTTACTTCCTGTGAGGAGTGGTATAAATATCGGTACAACAGGAATTCATGTGCTGTTACAATATTGTATACAATGATTGGCCTAGTCTATGAGGCAGGTTAAGGTAATATGGGTAGGGTTAACATAATGGTGCTAAATTGGCGGCGGCCATTGTGGAACCACAAGTAACGACTCCACAATATATTCGTGTGTAAGCTTCGCGCGTCATCTTCTACATTTCCACCGGGAGGAATGTACCTTTAATTTATTTTTTTCCCATCCGTACACTTCGATACTGTACAAAATGTAGGATTTTATCCAGGAATCATACGGTACTTTTTTATTTTCAAAATGCAGAATTTTTTTTCACAAAATACGGTTTTGGCATATTTACCTTAATTTTTTTTTGCACAATTCATCAACGTGCTTTCCAAATGACCATTTTTCATTAATATTTGTATCACAATTATCTAATTTTTATCATTCTTCGGCGAACCAAAATGTTCCAGAGTAGGATATTTACGTGTTTTTTTTGCACTCGTAGTGGAAGGAAATGTGGCACCATACAGTCACTTTCCTGCAAACATAATGTGGAATAAACTATAGTTTTTCGGAAAACGTGCCTCTTTTTTTAACGAAGAGACATATTGGGTTAAAAATGTCTATAAAACACCGATGTTCCTTACACCAAACTTGTGTCGAGTTTCGTACAATAGAGCAATGACATTTGCCGCCATATTGGTACCAGATTGGCACCAGTATGGGTTTTGGAGGGCATAACTACAAGGTGCATTACGTAAAAATGGAGGGAAAAACAACGGTAGAGCGGATTTCTTAGGCTTAAAATAACGTTGTTTTCTCCAACAACAAAAATCGCGCGTTTTAGGTCTAACAAATCACTCTTCACAGCATCGGCCTCAGTATGACGCCCTTCTGTTTCTCTCTGAAGTGCCCCTTGCAGCTAACCCATTAAGGCTCCAGCATAGAGTTATATACAATAATACTACGTCGTGTCACTGATATACAGTATAAGTATGATGAATGCACTGTTTCCTTGTATACCCTCACCGGTGACATCGTCAGAACCGGAAACACAGCAGAAGCCAAGAAACCAAGCGGTACGGCTTTTCCAGAACGTTTATTGAATAAAAACTATACTTGTAGGCAGGGCATTTTTTTTAGGAAATGTGACTGGAGGTCCACTTTCACAAAAGGGCACGACTTTAATATGTAAAGGGCACCATTATGTTAATGGTTTAACTATTAACATAATAAAAAAATCAAAGTATGCGCAGTGGTGTAAGTGCGGTTTTGTACTGAGAGGGCAACATTAGTCATTTAGCCACATTGTGTGTAGGTAGAAACCAACATGAGCTAGGGGGTCTGGGGGCGCGCTGTAGCTCCCCCAGCGGGGTCCGGGGCAAAAGCTGAAGCATTTTTGCTATTTTCAAGCATTTTCTAGCCTTGTAAAGTGCTGTTGAAAACATTTTTACAAAATCTGTTTTGGTGACTGCATTATACGCATAAAAAAAATTTGGAATGTAAATCTTTCAGTTTTTCACACTAGATACTTATTTTTTATAAATAAAATACGTCTTCAGGATAGTCAAGGTTTTTTTCAGCTACGTAAAAAGTAATAATTTGCCGAAACCGAATAAGCTTTCAATACCAAACCTCAACGTGCCCTTTTATATAAGTTGCCCCTATCCTCTCGGTGGTCTGTGCACGCTACTGGATTTTACCTACCGTGAAGATTCGTTGTGAACTAGATTGAATCTGAATTCGTTATCCATATCCCCAAAATTTGTAGTTAGCGAAAAAAACATTCTCATGAAAGTATTGATCTATTAAACTTGACATTTTATTTCCTTTTTAGGGTGGACCTCCTTTGGGTCGAATTGAGTTTAACTGGAGGTCCACTGGCGGTCCATGCCACTTGGACCTCCAATTAGCATGTAAAAAAATGCCCTGCTTGTAAGTGTGTGCCATGTTCTGTAATCCCATGAGTGTTCTCGCGTTCCGTCATGCTATTCCCCAATAATAAATACAATGAGAATGAGCTCGAGAATTTACGTGCCATCTACGCGTGCGTTCCTTTTGTCACTGACGATTAACAAAGCCTCGCTTTTCTTGCACCAATTAGACAAAAAGGTTAGGGAAGAGTCAGACTTCTGAGACACCTTGTCCTTCCCAGGGCAATGTGCTAGAATTTTTTACGCTCTTACAATCCCCATTCATGGAGGGCACATATTATAAAGCTATCGGCCCCACTTATTTTCCCCCTTAGGACGAGTTGACGCAACGACTCCCCTTTCCATTCTCGCAGCTAGAAGCTAGAATTCATCTGAAATTCCAACATGGCGGCGGTTTTTGCCCTTCCGGCTCGCATCGAAGACCGTCAATAAGGTAAGTTGGGAGTTTCGTCAGGAGGAATTCTTTATGTTATTGTCACGGATTGTAAGACTGCAAGCATTCACTCAATTAAACGATGTCGGATTTAACTAATCCTGGTAGCATTGTAAAGGCTTGTTTACGCAACGACTCGCAGCTAGAAGCTAGAAATCATGTGAAATTCCAACATGGCGGCAGTTTCAGCTCACAACGAAACGAGCCAATAATTGAGTTTAGAAGCGATTGGGAAAATTGTTTTGTCAGGAGGAATTCTTTATCTTAGTGTCACGAGTTATAAGACTGCAAGCATTTTTCTCAAACGATGTTGTATTTAGCTAATCCAGGTAGCGTCGTTGCCAACGACACCTTTGCCATCGCGATTAAATGCCAGCTGCGAGAATGCAAAGGCGAGTCGTCGCACGAATGTGTCTTGCAGTCATGAAGTCAAAGCGAGACTCTGTATAGGGCAGTGACACGACGTAGTATTGTTGTATATAACTCTATGGTGGAGCCAGTTACTGGGTTAGCTGCAAGGTGCACTGGTGGGGGAAAAGAAGAGCGTCTTACTGCAGCCAATGCTATTAGACTGGATTTCTTAGGCCTAAAACGCGTGATTTTTGTCGATTTGTTGGCAGTTGCTGACATTTTTAAGCAAGTGGAATCTTTATTTTCCAATTACAACCTAAGCAGCATAAGGGATTGGAGAAAACAACGGTTTTTAAGCGTACGAAATCCACCCTCAAAGCACTGGCTTGACTAGAAGTGCCGTTGTTTAACCCACCATTTCAATCTAGTGCCCCTTGCAGTTATCTCTCTTGTAGCAATATGACGTCACTTGACGCTGTTCTATAGAAACTGCTGTTTTGTGATCGTAAGAAATCTCTGCTCCCTACCTTGAGTTTACATTTAAAAAAGGAAAACAAACATTTGAAATCCTTTCATTCCCCCAATTTAAGACCTATATGGTCAAAATTCGGACTTTATTGCCCGAGGGGGTCGGACTGTCGGCAGCAAGATCGAAAGGAGGAGTGAGGGGGGTGGGGGATGGAGGGAGGGAGAGAGAAAGGAGGGGTTGGAGTGATACTTCCCTTTCACTAAACACTCTCCAACTGACTACAACTGTAGTTTTGATGAAGAGAGACAGAGATGGATTCCCATCGTGATTGGTCGAAAACGTTTGACAATTTTCTGCTCGAATTTGTCGGGGTTCAGCCAGAATTTGTTCTTCGACCCCCGGCTCACACCCCCCTTCCAAGTCTCCCACCGCTCACTGGAATCGACCACCTTACCCTGCTGCATGCACGATGCTTGGAGAGAACTTGGAAGAGCGTTTTTATCCATCACTATTATCTAAACCCTTAAAGCCTGGCATACATGTAGCTGTAAAGAGCGGTTCCAGACGCAACCGTTCCGCACTAACGGTTCCGTGTACCTGCAGTTCGATGTATGGCTAGTACAACAACAGGGGTTGACTGCGCCCTTTCCTCCTCGAGTAGGACGACCGTTGTTGGAATGTGGTAGACAGGCGGCCCGTCCCTGTGCATTCGGGAATAGAAGGGTCTTATTAAGGGACCGGTCATAATTCGTGGCTTGGGGGGGGGGGGGGG
>JAHWFP010241998.1:14511-25837 GCA_023313725.1 Lithobius niger
CGTCATACGCTTTAGGATTACAGAAATCTCGATGTATATCGTAGCCCTCGCAGTCGGTGTTTCATACTTATCTGCTTAAGGGCAAATAAAAAAAAAGTACCTTGTTTAACAGATTATCAGCAATGTTTTTATTTTTCATCAAAACAACTTTAACAACCGCGTATTAAAAAAAAAGAAAACTTCGCATGTTAAAACACAAACTTTGTACCCCAAAAGTTAAGTATCGTGTCATTTAGTACAGTGTATATTCTTTGTATATTCGTAAACGTAATTCTACTCTGAAAGTAATGAACAGGTTTCAGCTGATGATTAACAGGACTCGTACCACACGCCATGGCTGTTTGCTGTGACGTGCATATCACGTGACTGGGCTAGTCCAATCAGACGGGCCAAACAGCCGTTGTTCTCGTTCGTCATTGGCTAACTCACGGTGACGTCACGGCAAACAGCCATTGCGCATGGTTTAACAATGACAGACACGAAGTATAGACAAAGACTTCACAAAATGGACAAAACTGACGTCACACTTTGGAGTTTTTGGCATGCGGGCGGTCCTGTGCGCTCTATACACGGTTAATTATGGTTGCGGCACGGAACCTTTAAATTAATGGTTGAATAATGAATACCATTGTTACATAAATTCACGCTCGCTAAAACCATTTGAACCTTTTTTCTATGCCAGTTTTATGAGTTTTCACGGATTTTTTTCCCCACTACCTTTTCAGTCATAATACTCCGAATAGCTTCCATGAAATCGATCGAATTTACGTGTTTTAGCACGAATTTCCTTTCTCATTTAATACGATGGAGAGCTAAATGCACAAATTATAGATTTCGTAAAAGCACGAATAGCATTCGGTGTGAGAATTTTTGTTTTCTTTCCACAAAAGGATTCTCCGAAGTAATTTCGATTTACGAAGTAATTTTGATTTACGATCCTTAGTTTTTTTATGTTTACGATGTTAATGATGTGTTCCTCTACTTGACGTAGCGATACTAGCCCCCATTGCACTTCGTCATCTTGCCTTTAATTTCGCTTGCTTCAGCGTTGAAGTTGCGTACTAAGTAGGCCTTAGTGTTGGGCGGTACACCAGAAATTTTTCAGCCAGTGCCGGTACCAAGCTTAGTATCCCGGTACTCGGTTTTCTCCGGTACTAATGAATGAGGCGGCATCTGGTATTATAGTGCTGTTGTGCCAACACCTGATTTTTAAATAACAACAATACAAAAAAATATGTTTGTTGATTTAGTTTTAATGGAAAAAATCTATTGCTTCCCCCCCCCCCCCGATTTACGCTTAACGCATTTTTCAGAACATATTTGAAAGAAAAAAACATCAAAAATTTGTAGTTAACATGCTATCCAAGTAAAAATCTTACATGATAAACCAAAGTCTCATAGCAGAAATGAAGCAACCGCAACGACCCTCGGAAGGGGAAAAATGAAAACCTGCGAGTGTGTCAATTCTTTGGCATAAAGTTGAAACTGGGACGTTGTTGCCCTGAAAAGAAGTTGAAATTGGCACTTTGTTGCCTCGACTAACAATTTGCTCTAACAATTATCCTTATAACTAAACACCATGGTAATCTCAAGGGCAAGTATTACATGACGTAATGCACACTTCTTTTTCACACGGTACCCATCGCTTAAGCCACAGCGAAAGACTGGGAGTTGGGGAGGGGGGGGGGGAGTGAGCTGTTACCATTAAGCATACGATTACGCATTAACTGAATCTAGAAGAGAACAAACAAACAAGCACGGGACCCGGGAGCCGGGTAGGTGTTCAACTACGTATATGTAGCAAAGAGGTGAAAGAGAAGGAAGGAAACCAAGAGGAGAGGGAGAGGACTGAATAAAAGGAGGATGGGAGAGGGGAGGGAGAGGATTGGCGGAAAGGGGGAGTGTTACACAAACAAAAAATCGACTGTTGCAGTGAACGATCAGGCAGCACCGAGCAAATACTGGGAAACAACCACGGGTCAAACAAATCCCCGGGCGAAGCCGGGTATGCAAATTTGGCTTCACTTTTGTGCATTGTTTAGAATTCCAATTATATACTATTGTTGTTGATCTTTACCTGATTGTTCCACAGTTTTGAGCCCTACAATACAAGAGCTAAATGAGCTATTGTTATAATTTTAGCGCCTTTTTTCATATTAAAACAACACCGGTATATTTTAACAATGCACGGTATTGGGTACCGCTCCATTTTTGGTACCGCGGTACCGTGTCTGCAGTGGTGTTCAGTTGCGTATTTGGCTGCGGACGGTAATTTATTCAGGCGGCTCCAGTTATGTGTGTAATTTATGTTAGTTTGTAAGCAGTTTTATTGGAGAGTGAGCAGATGGCTTATAGGCCTTAAGGCTCAGTAAAACAAATTCAAATTCAATTCACCGTGAGAACCGGTTTGGAACCTCCCTATAACCTATTGTGTGCACAGCGTATCTTGAGTCCTGCACGTATTTTGTGATCGGCTACGTCTTCCTGGAGGGGGCTGCTTTCATCGACGGCCGCCATTCTTTTTGCAACTACTTTGGATATCAACAAGGCACTCTGCGACCAAAAACGTACAATCGATTATTTGTGTTCATTCTGGGGCGAACTCAAGATGGGCCGCGGACACTATAGATGCTATCTCTGTTCAGGTTAACCAATCAGATGTTAACCAAACAGACGTTTCTGAAATGTGTCCATATTAGTTGTTTCTTTGATCGTGATAGATAAGTTCAGAAGCGACAAGAAAGGGTTATAGTTCCTGTATAGTTCAACCGTTCACCACTAGACGTCATTGTCGCTTAATTAACGGATTCGTGCATGGACTAAAACACCGTGGTGCCACCAGGCCATAAATTGTTTAACTTTTTTTACTTTTTAAATAACAGGTGCTGGCTAGGCGTATAAATTACCCCTTAAAAATTAGTGCATACTTCCTTTGTTTACGCGAGGTACATTTGAGTAAACAGTCAACGAAACGCGACTGCCGCCTGGTGATGGAATGTTGCTAATTCGGAATTCGACCCACATTTGCATCCGGAGCAGACACAAAAAAAGAGTGATGCTAAGCGAAGCGTGTTCGACCCACCTATGAATGCGGATTCATTTAACTCGGTTACGATCCACTTTCCTTCGAATGTGTCCACCTCACGATTACGATTTAATCCGGATTAAAGATGCGTTCCGAACGGGGGAACAGGGTAGAAATCGCGTGTTTCGCATCATGACTCAACGCCAGTTCACGCGCGTGCCTGAAAGTTGACGACTTTTAGGGCCCCCGCGCACTCGACGGCCTGGTCGCTGCGGCCAATGAGAATGCTTATACGGTATATGAAGCACCGCGCACTTGGCACCTGCGGCCAGTCAGTCACAGCAGCCATTGGGATCCCGGGCTGCGTGCAGGCGACCGCATGGCCACAATGCTTGATCCGTATTCATCTTTCATCACGTGATCGAGAATAATCAAGGAAAAAGGGACGTGGCCGTATGTCGTTGAAATATGTTGCCGTGTTTTTTTGGCCGTGACGACCACTGGTCACATGACCTGGATAAATTGTCCCTCTCGTCGTCTACTATACGGTAGAAAATCCTAGAAGGATTATTACTCTCAATAAAAACTCGACTCGAGTATTTATTTATTTATTTTATTTTTGGAAGACAGACGACCAATGAGAGGCGTCACTTTGGGTTTAAATTACAATTTTTCAACCTGTTCGTCGTGAGATACAATGCGATACAAGTTACTATTGGAGCGCCCTCTGCATACAGGGATATATAAGTCAGGGACCTTCTATTGGGTCGGTCCACTCAATTGAATGCCTCAGAGCTATAGCAAAGCTATTTCCGGTTGTAAAGTATACATGGGCGAGAATAACCAAGATGCCATATAGGTGATGACGTCTTCGTTCCCAAATCAATCCTTGAACAACGCTTGGTTTCGGAAGCTGCCAATGAGGTTTGTTTCAATTATCAGTATAGTGTTTAACAAAATGAATGAATAATTATGAAATACCTGATCGGCACCATCTTTATTGGACGTTAGAATCCGCGTTGTCAAAACAAAACGACACATTTTTATGAGATTACCCAAGATGAGAGTTGGTGACGTCTTTACTTCAAAACCAAAACAATGGCACGTTTTTGCGATGCCCATTGGTTCTCTCCGTCTGTTGACACGATATAACAGACGGATATTTTTTGTACATTTCCGTCGCGTTGTCGATTGGACTTATAGACAGCTGATAAAAAATAATGCACTTGATTTTATTTTATTGAACCTAAGAAACCTATACACTATAGGGCAGATTAAGTAGGTAGTGACGCTTTTCTGAAAACGGGAGGGGAGGGGGGGGGTAAAAAAAGACCTGCTTCCGCCAACGGCACCAGAAGGCAGCACTTGTCTGGTGAGGGCAGTAGGCCAAACTTGAAATAAAACATGGCGGCATCGTTGCCATGGTAACCACGATAACAGCGACAACACCTGCGGAAACAGACGAAATACTCGTGCGTGGGCAACATCCGAAGTTGAAGAACCTATTCTGTGTTCAATTCAAACTGTATACAGTTCGTTCCACTAAGTGTAAACCACGGAAGAAACTTCAGCATGAACGGCCGATGAGGTCGCTACTCGAACGTTCTCCGAACACAAAATCGTACGTGATAATTAGCTCCAATCGTAACGACAAACCGTTTTAAAATTGAATGTTGGTTTTTAAAAATAAAACTTGATCAGCCAGTTCTGATCTTTCTTAAAATTATTTTAATGCCCTAATCTGAATTACGATATATCTTAAGCCGATTAATTTTGTATTCTATCGTGATCAATTTTTTTTTAGTGACGCTAAATAGTTTTGATCCCCATGATGCTTTGCGCTTCCCGTTACTTCACGACAGCGCCCTCAGGCGGTAAATCGTTGAAAGCAGGTACATCTTTGTGGTGAGAGAAAAAGTGGCACTACCTATACATTTTTCTACCCTGCATTATTCACTCAAGGTGAACACTACTTAAAACTACTTACACTACTTCTGCAAACACACAGACTCTTTCCACAACACCAGGATAATACATTTAAAAACGCTTTAAACAATTGGAGTGGTCTGGCTTACGTTTGATGGTTAAGGTGCCTTTTCACATTTTCAACTCCTAGATGCAGCACCGTAGAACCTTCAAGCAATATACAGAACGCTATATGGAGCAGTGCCGCGATTTTCATAACTAAAACGAGATCACGTGACTCACGTCAGCCTATTGGATGACGGCGAATCTGGAACGCGGATGCGGTGTTGAGAATATGGGCAACGCTATCGAAAGGGTGAACAGGCGCCGTTAAGTATTTGTTCGTTTGTCCCGCCCAATTTTGTGTCTATTCATCAGCTAAATCAACAGCCAACATGCAAGGATCAGTAAAAATGTACGAAATGGGAGCAGTGACGTCAGATGCGTATAGGATTTGCCGATGTATACCTCGGAAAATCTCGCACGATTTCTCGCGCTGGTGCGTAGTATTGAGTGGACCCACCCTACCAAAGCTAAGTATAATCCCTGACTAAGGTAACATCTTACAAGAGGGACGAAATAGTGGGTTAAACAGTATTTGCGCCCCCCCCCCCCCCAAAAAAAAAAAAAAAAAACAGGTTAAAAGTAGTCGCGAGGCACACACCGGTCGATGCCGCTTAATTTGTTGATTACCGATGACGTATGCACAGGGACCGTTTTTTAAGGTCAGTTTTGACATCCGATCTCGTCTCCTCCTCTTTGACTCTTCTTGCTTATTTACGACTGAAGCGAGAAACCTACAGAAGGTGGGTAGATAGACAGTTAGTACACTGACCTCACCTTGGGACCTACGTCTGGTATGGAGTGGATCAGGAGCCCCCTATACGTAGATTCAGACTCCTTGACCACTGAAAACGAACCGCTTGTGATGACACTGGATGACGTTTGATTTCAAAAATGAAACTTACTTCTTCACATTTTTTTCGGGGCTATTCAGTATTTCGCATTTGGTGGTAATAAAGTTACTAAAGAAAAACTACAAAAATGCAGCTACTTCCTTGTGGCAGCAAGTTTTAAAATGACATAACTACATAGAAGATATTATTGCACGAAGGCAATCATTTTCAGAAATGCCCTGTTTTAGGTGGCCACTGGATATCAGTACTGTGTCCCTTGAACTTTTATTTAACGTTTGAAGCTGGAAAATCGTTTCAGCATTTTTAGTAATTTGAATTTTTTGTGTTTTTTTTCTTTGTACCACTCTTTTTAAGCTCTTTTGGTTTGACGTATGTTTGCAATAGTTGCCTAAGCTGACGTATGTTATTCTTGTGTTTGTTTCCCCCCCCCCCCGCCTTTTTTGCGTGGTGGCCAACACGCCACATACCAAACGCGATCTTAGCTCTTATGGGGTGAGGGCACATACGGCGTTTTGTACCGTTTGCAGGGCCGGGTTAATGGTGGTGCTTTGGGTGCTGTAGTACCGGGCCACAGGCCGAAAATGGCCTAAAGGATGCCTCCCGGTCACGAGACAAATAAAATAAGGCACTGTTTTAAATACATTTTTCTTTTTACTTTTACTGTTCACTGTTTACTGTGTTCAGTAAACCAATTCATTAGAAATAAAGTATCATTGTATTTAATTGCAGGACGGAAGGCCGAAAACAAACCGAAATAGGTTTTCATATGTATTTACTCATTATTTCATTTTTTCTCCCCCAGGATTTAAAACTACGGGTTTCGGTGACGTCCAAGGATTTAAACCGATTATGGGTGGTTGTGAAAGAAGCACCCTCGAAACCGTCTCTAGCGGGACACCGACGGGTTGCGGGGGTCGTTTCCTCTGCCCATCCAAGGCATAAAACGGAACCCGGGGGGCAGGTCACTCTGTTTGCTAACTCCGGGGTTGTCGAAAATTGGACAGCTGGTTCGAGACCCACAGCTGTTTGCCCAAGTCCGTTCCTCGACTGTCCTTCCTAACCTCAGAGTCTTCTAAAAAGATAGTAGACAAATGGAGATGGAGTGAGAGAGGGAACAAATTTAAAAGGATGCCGATAGCCGTGAAATGTTACAGCCTCTTCGTTCCCATAAATCTTTCTGCCTACTTGTTTCGAAACTTTTTTGGGGAAGAACTGAAGTTTTTTCCCTCTTTTTTTTTGTTTTGATCCAAATCGCAAAACAACACACCGAAGGGTCGGTTTATCGATCAAATGGCTCGCATTAGCTGAATGCTTTAAAATATTTGTTTGTTTGAGGCTCGCGTCACAATTGATTTTTGACACAATTTTTTTAAGACTGTAATAAGCAAGCGGCTGCAGTGACTGTCCTAGTCGCAACCAGTCTTCTGAACAGTTCCGCCACTTCAAATGTTGAGGCGCACACCTCCATCACGCACTGCGACAGCGATATTTATTATATAATCTAAAAGAAGTAACCTTCACAATTGCCGGTTAAAAATGTGTTAGGTTTTAGACCTATTTTACATTTGGGCTTAATTGTCAACTTTTAGGCCTAATTTTTACCTGCAGTTCTAATTTTTGTATTTACCTATTCATTTTTGCAACATGGCGCACCTCCGGGCACATGGTTACAACGTCATGCGCAACGTATATAGATCAGTGGAAGAGTAGGGTCGGGAGAGACTCAATGTGGAGAAGGAGTCATAAAATAGTGATGTTGATGAAGCCAGCAGCGACTCGTAGCTTCTTGACGTTGCCATGGTAACGTTGAATTTTCGGCCGAATTTTCAGTTTTAGGGCTAATTTTTTTTTACTGCAGTTTTGATTTCGTTAAGTAGCAGATAGGCCTAATGGAGGATTTGGTTCGACGGCAAGCCTATCCATTCATGCAACAATGCGACGAGACCAGTTTAAACGAAGCTAAAATCCTTTTGTTTTATGCTTGGTATCCTGCGTGTTATTCTTATGATTTCAATTCGACGATCAAATGCTATTATCTACCGATATCCACATCTCAGCCTTCTTGTAACAATACAAGGATGCAGGAGCACAACAATGAACGAGGGCTGAGTAGTTCTCAGTACTCGATTACAGTGCAACGATGCAGGACACCACAATGAAAAACGATTGTTCTCAGCACTCGATTATTTTTTTAAACGAAATCCATGTTGCACACGTCCCATTGTCTAAATTAAATTTTGTTTTTAAAAGGGGAGTTATTTTTCACCATAATAAATACTGAAAACAGGCAATATCGGTAACATTTTAAGCATTAAAATTCATTACAATATGACATCCATTATGAAAATTTAAAGTTGCTCCTTTAAAACTTTCTTTAAAAGCTGTATTTTCGGCGGGACATTTTTGTTTACTTGTGGAGATGTTAGTCTCCATGTAAAATGTCGGACGCATCGACAAAGGCTCCCGGAGACAGCAAACCAACAAAAAGGGTGGGAGGAGGTGCTTTATCTGTGGACTTTTTTTGGGTATGTGCCTTATTTTGGCCTAATCTGTGTTACCGAACATCGAAAAAGCCTTTGTTTAAACGTTTTTGATTTTTTTTTTATTGTTTTTCTTCATGATTCTGTCTACCAAAAGGGCAAGAAGGCAAAGTAAAGGGGGAAGGGGGGGGGGGGGGAGGGGGGAGTATACAACCAAAATAACACATATATACAGGCGCCCTTGCGCACCGACTTCCGATACAACCATCTCCAACATTATATTACGTAATCTCTTTTGAAATATCTCCATCAATCGAAAAATCAAACAATACTCGAATACCAAATCCGAAGACATAATAGAACACTATACACAAAAAAAAAAACGTTTTTTTCTCTTTCCGTCTTGCATTGTTGGACTACTCTGTGCACTACATCATTATTGGAGTCGCGTGCTTCTTCATTGTCGGGCAGAGATTCGGACATCGGTAGATAAATAAGTTATCGCCTGCTTCCCTCGCGCAAAGAACTAACAATCGCTCGGGCGTGCGGCCCTCGACATTGTTAGTTCTCAGCACTCGGGATCAGGCGATAACCTATACTTGTTACCACGTGCTTATTACAGTTCGTTTGGGCACGAGAATTTCAGAAAATTGGACAGGAGGAGGAGGCGGAGGCGGCGGGGAAGCGGCTATGTCAAAATGTTACAATGCTGCAACATGTAACAATAGGGTAACAATAGACGAGGCGCACAATATCGGATTATAGCTCACTCGAACAAGATGCAACGATTGTTGGGTGCCGGGAAACTAACATTGTCGTTGTTTGAGTTAGCTGGCTCGTTGTGGAGAATCAAAATTAAATGGTCTTGATTTTCCTTAAATCTTGAAGTTTTAAACCGTAGCGTGCGAAGTCTTAAATTTTGAGGCCTGGCGGCCGACATGACTGAGTGACTTATTTACTTTTTCAATGCGGGCTTCGGGAAGTCAGTTGAATTGTTTCCGCGATTGTTGCCACGATACTGCAACAATCCAGAATCAACTACTCATCGAGATGACGCATGCTAAATCCAGAAATGCGCTAATGTGTTGCCATCAAATAATAATCATGGGACAAACCTTTGGCGGAACCTAAACATAAGTATCCATTTCTAATATTCCGTTTTTTCGAAAACAAAAATCGGTGGACAGTGGACACATATAAAATGGAAGCGAAAAAAGCCGACAAATTAACTGAGCAAAAAACGGCTTCGCCGTTTAGAAAAAAAAAAACATTAGAGCTCGTATCCCCATAGTCACAGCCCTGAAGGTACACGAATAAAAACGGATTAGAGTTCACTCGAACGCAATGAACTATAATTTGAACTCCAATTCGCAAAACGTAAACCCACAAACACACACAAAATATACGCCAAAAACAGCAAAACGCTACAAAATTGAAAGATAAAAATTCATACATAAAATGAACACAAATTATAGTTCAAATTACAGTTCGTTGCGTTCGAGTGAACTCTAATCCATTTTTATTCGTGTTTCAGGGCTGTGAGTATGGGGATACGAGCTCTAATGTTTTTTTTTTATAAACGGCGAAGCCGTTTTTTACTCAGTTATTACATTTAGTCACGTCGAGGAAGCCATTCAGCTATTAGGAAGTGACGATATTTTAATTTGCCGCGTTTTTTAACTAACTTTTGAGACTGAATCTAACGTTGTAGACCGTAGTCGTCTCTATCTGGTATCGTTGCGAAGTTCGAAAAAAGCTCAGACGGACGGACAAAGTCGTTGCAATAGTCTTCTCAGTCGGTACGGCTGTACCGAAGACTAAAAGCAGTACATTCTTGGTTTATAATAACAGGTGATGTTCTTAAGCAGGGGACTCGTCAGACCTGACGGATTGGGATGATTTAGCAGCGTGACGTTCTGCCTGGAAAACCTGTAAAACCGGGATATATTCAGGGAAATTTATCAAGTCTGGAAAAGTCAGGGAAAAATCAGGGAATTTGTTAAACATATACTGAAAGTCAGGAATTTATAATTTTTCATTTATCATTTTTCCGGAAAGTATTTTTCCTGTGCGTAAAGAGTAACTAATTTGTATTTCATTTTTTGATTCTAAAATTAAAACCTTCACTTTTTTTTGTTTCATTTAAAAATATCATGTTTTATTAGTTACATTTCTGATAAAGCGGAAACTTCTTAAAGTGGCACTATCACCGATTGAAATGCGAACGAAAATGCCATGGCGCCATCTAGCGGCAGTGATATTGTTAAACTTTATAGCTTGCTCCAAAGTGCACGAGGACGGACCAGATTTTCGCTCAATAATTGAGGATGTCATGGCTTGTTTGTTTCGTTAAAAGAAATGCCGTTATGCATTCCTTTGCTTCGTGCAAGCAACAGCTAGATGGTACTACATACTGAGTACTACATAGTGTTGTAGTTTGTGGAGTTCCTGGTACTTGGGAAGTTGTAGAGCGTACGGAATAGCGTCCTTTAGGCCCTCATAGAGTAATAAATAAATAAATAAAACCCTATGAGGCATTGTCTGCGATTTACTTTCTGCCTCTCCCAGAAAAAAAAATAAAGGTTAAAGGTTTCGACTTTGTACTACAAAAGCGTATTTATTTATTTCCCATAGAAATATTCTGATGCCAGTGCCTGGAAACCGGGTCCGGCAAAGGGGGCCGTCCTGCGTTGGGCTTGTGGTCGCTGATTGAGTGAGCGAAGCAAACGAAAATCAACGTTTGTTAGCCAGTATGCCCAAAAATATGATTGGTCGGTGTTCCATTTATTGGTGGATTTCCATCTAACACCTTTCGTGCGCAGCCCTCTAGTTTTATTCATTAATTTTATTCTTACGCTTTAGCGTTTTTGCAGGTTTAGTAATAGTTATTGGTTAAAATCGAGCGGTTATCGATTTTTAACCAATGGGTGCGATTATGG
>JAHWFP010241999.1:0-13962 GCA_023313725.1 Lithobius niger
TTGCCCAAGATGGCGACCCAGTTGAAAGAAGGGGCTTGCAGTCGTTGAAGCAAATGTATCCGATGCAGCTTGGTTGGTTCTTTGTCTTTTTCTTTTCCTCTTTTTTTTTTAATGTACAGGGCATTCATATGTGCTTTATTAGTACAATACAATGTTTGCTGTGTAATTGATGACAAACAGGAAGAAAGAAGCGCTTGTTGGCTAATGGTGCCAGTTGTGGGACGTCTCAGCTTGAGATCATGTTAATCCTGGGCTCCCCTACTTGGGACCATAGGCCGGGGCAGGTGGTGTCAGGTGAGTGGTGCCTAAGGTGAAGTGAAGTTCTCCGGACGTCAAAGCATGTGGAGAGGAAGGTGGACGTAAAGCACAAGCTTGGTCTCCGTGGTGCGGGATCTTGGATTATGGCAGTCTGGTTATCCCTGCAATGTGGATTGTCGTCCTGAACAGGGTGCTGGTGACTGAGGTCATAACTAAAGGAAGTCTGGTGAACAAAGCGGTGACACAGGTGGAACTGAATCGGACTGAGGGTGAGGACTGGGCGAAGGTGAATCTGATGGACTTGGTACAAGTTCAAGGCACAGAAGGCAAGTTAAAGAAGTTGACGATGCTGGAGATTCTGTCGTAGGTATGGTGTCTTGAGAGAGCGGTCATGCGTCGCAGACGACCAAAACAGTATGGGATACGCTGAGTGCCGGGTCCCCAAAACATGGGAAGGGACGGGTAACCTAGTGAGTGTGGGTGCCAGCTGAGGTGGTGCATCTTGGTTTGATGGCAGTGGAGCCGAACGATTTGAAGTTGGTACGAATGGCTGGGACGTGACCAATGAAAGGCGCAAGGGTGAAGTAGTGGCACGAAAGATCGTGGGGACTGGGGTGGTCGAGAAGTGGCATCCAATAGATGCCAAGAAGAACTGTCTGGGAGAAGCGATCCCGTGAAATAAGATAAGGGTCATCGCAGTAACGACCGTGGAATTTGCTTCATGAACATTGGTCGCCCCGTCCAACGAGGTGGGGCTGCCTGCGAAATCCTGGGTGGGCATGTGATCCTTTTCATAGTGGTTGGAGGACCGTCTAGTAAAGGGCTTGAAGAGGTCGGTCTTGGGGCCGAACTGGGGCTTGTTGATGGTATGGGCGAACCGACTGAATCCGAGGGCAAGGATGGCGCTGGTGAAGAAACGACCGCTGTGTTGGAAAACTGGTTGTTGGCGCAACAGGAAGAGTCAGCTTTGGTTATGACCGTAGGAGAGTCCATAGAACCACTGTGGTCAAGAAGGCTACGAAAGGTTGTGATGGACAGAATGACCAAGGCCTGTAACCGATGCCAAGATGATTCCTCTTTTTCTGAGATGGATACAGAGCGCTCGCACCAAATTATCCAATACAGCTTGGGAAGAGAGATGAGCGAGCAACCATGTAGCATGGTGAACCTAGGAAGAAAGATGAAGCCAGGTTTGAGGCTGACACTTTTATAGGAGGCCTGCACTGCACATGGACAGAAGGATGAGCTACGAGGCTGGCAGGGAAGCCAACAAGTTTTCTCTAGGGTGTAGATCACATTTACGGAATGAAATGCTATAAAAGGCAGGGTGTCATGTATGTTTTTCGGTTGAAACCTCTAAAACTGTAGGTGCCTATAAAATTTGTTTTTTTTTTAAAATGAGTTTGAGGGATCACCTAGTGAATTTAAATGTTAAGCAAGCTACATTCGTTGTTGCTTTCAAAAGTCCCATCTGTCAATAGATCGATAACGTGATTCGATCGTGCACCCTCTTGGATCGTAGACCAAGCCTCTAACAAACTCCTTATTGATTGTTGCCATCTTGATGGTTTTCGTCGTCGTTTCCATCTTCCGCGTGACATTGTGCGTCAATTGGGCGATAAGTCTGTCCTTCTGTCCGGTGTTTTTCAATTTTGCAGGAGGTACAGATGTATGTTAAGATTTAGATTAGGGGTTTGAATAATATCTCTGTAATGTGTGGTGCAGTGGCAACCCGGACCACTGCACTGTGACTGAGGTTGGCGCTAATGACCAAGCTGTCGACGCGCCATTAAGCTTATCTCCGCCCCTCTAACAAACTTAGGAAAGGCGAACATCTTGGTGTGGACGCGGTTTAAATTTGAGGTCTGCTAAAATTATATCGCTTCGTAAAGCGATATTAAAGCTCTTGAAATGCGATCTCTCCTGTGTTTTAGCACGCTTTACCACTCCTCAAATTCGTGGCCTGGGCTGAAAAAGTGTCAAATTTTCCGCTTTACCATGTTTAACAAGTACCGAATTTGATAACCCTAACCTTTAAGAGTTAACCATCTTGGAATCTTGTTGGTCGTGTGATTACCTTGTTCACAATACCTCTTAAGAGTTTTCAAGTGCACTTGAAACCATCCTTCTGTTACAAGAGGTGAAATTAATTAGACGTGCTGTGACATGTTTAGGTGATCAAGAATCTCACCACGACAGGTTAATTAAGGTTAGGAGTGCATGAACATGTTGCATAACACTGACTGATGAATACTTCATCATTTAAAAAGTGTGGTAACAGAGCCAAAAGGCAGTCAAGCCATTCGCTATAGCTCCTTCGTAAGCAAAAGACTCAGCCTCTAGTTTCTTTCTAATTTTTAAATTTCAAAATATTGTATGTTAGTAGGAATGAGCCAACAGTGAAAATATACGCAAGAAAAAATATTCCAAAATATTTCAAAATATTTCTACTTGGCTGCAATGTGAAATAAGTCAATGTTTATATCGAAGAAATTGAAAATGTTAATTTTTTGTTTACAATTTTTCCATGTACAGCTGATCGGAACAACAGTTTAACTTATTTAATGCAGTAATATGCACACAATTAAATGTATTACACATAACAACAAGGGGAAAAACCATAATGACATTAATTTTAAACAGTGATTCAGTGTATCGTCATTTATGGGTATTTCCAAAATTTATCTATTCTCGCGCAAGGAACAACTTCCAGCAGTGGCAAATTCACGCACAAAGAACAGTCTCTAGCAATGGCCTATATTCTTGCACAAAGAACAACTTGTAGCAGTGGCCGATTCTCGCATAAAGAACCACTTCTAGCAGTGGCCTATTGTCGCATAAAGACCAACTTCTAGCAGTGGCCTATTTCTCGCACAAAGAACAACTTCTGGCAGTGGCCTATTGTTGCACAAAGAACAACTTCTAACAGTGGTCTATTCTCGCACAAAAAACAACTTCTAGAGTTGCCTATTCTCACATAAAGAACAATTTCTAGCAGTGGCCCATTCTCGCATGAAGAACAACTTCTAGCAGTGGCCTATTCTCGCATAAAGAACAACTTCTAGCAGTGATAAAAGGGCGCTAGAAATCAATGAGAATGCAAGTCCAACATGGCACTCGCAGTTTGTCGGATCGTAAGCAAACCATAGAATGCTGCCATTTAGAAATCAATTCACTATTTTATACTACAGTAGCAATTGTTTCCTTGTCTTCATAAATCGATGCGGCCTTGCCGCCTACATCGTAATTCGTTTCGCGGGCCACGAGGAGAGCATCTCCTACGCTTCCGACAGGTATAGACAACTCGAAAGACACAGGGGGCCTTATTGGCCGTATAGGAAAACGGGAAATTTCCGTGGGGGCCTATGTTCCGAGGTCCTGTTGGGGGGCTTTTGATTTATACAACATGTCACAAGAGAGGGAACTCCGTTTCCCGGACCTAAATGGCCCTCCCAGTACGCCCCTGAAGACACATGCTCCATAAACGGCAAAGAGTGTGTCTTTCGAGTTGCCTATACCTCTATGAAGCGTAAAGAGGGAGGTTCTCCTCGTTGCACGAGGAACAAATTATGATGCACCCACGTGACAAGACAGCGTCGCTTTACGACAACAAGAAAACATTTTCTATCATTGACTAAGTAAACAAGCGGGGCAGCGACTATCTAATCGCAACCTGTCTTCTGTACACTTCTGCCACTTTCGGGCCACTTCCACTTCATATTTCCGATTTTTTTTTATTCATTCTAACTAATTTTTCGACGCTGAATCTAATGGTGAGAACCGTTTGTCTCTATCTGGTACCGTTCCATAGATGAAGGGCTCACTTAGCCATTTCCGGCCACTTTCGGGCAATTTCCATTTCATACTTCCGGTTTTTTAAATTCATTTTAACCAATTGTTGGGCGCTAAACCTAATGGTGAAACCAGTTTGTCTCTTTCTGGTACCGATCCATACATGATAGGCTCACTTGTCGAACACTTCCGGCCAATTTCGGAGCACTTCCGATTCACACTTCCGGTTTATTTTTATTCCTTTTGTTTCTTTTTTATTCTTTCTAACTAATTTTTGAACACTGAATTTGATGATGAAAACAGTTTGTCTCTATCTGGTACCGTTTCATAGATGATTGGCTCACTTGTCGACTACTTTCGGAGAACTTCAGCGTCATACTTCCGGTTTTTTTTTGGACGCTGAATCTAAAAGTGAAAACTTGTCTCGTATCTGGTACCGTTCCGAAGCTGAAAAAGGTGACGGACGGAAGGACAAAGTCGTTACTGTAGTCTTCCCAGCTTTCGCTGTACAGAAAACTAAAACCAGGGGCACTAGTCCCGACTTGATCGTTTTCAAATGGCATGATGTTTTATCAAAAGTCACGTGCGATAGAATGGGCGAGCCATGATTTTGGCGCTCTTTTTGGTAAAACCGCATGCGATTGGAAAAGCGCAACTCGAGACTATATAGGCCCCCCAGTGCTCGAGAACATTTCGTTGCGAGACCAGAGCGTAAATGCACCCTCAGTCAATGTCTTATTAGTTTTCAAATGTTAATTTTATTCATCCTATGTATACGAGACTGCTTTTACTGCCATGTTTTTAGGCACTGGTAGACAGTGATGGGATGGCTCATTTCGTCATTGGGTCACGTACTGGGTCTGACTCACTGCATCATTGGGTCAAACCTCGATCCAATTTTGACACACGACCCAGTGTGATCTACTGACTTTTTCCGACGTCTGGTTTCTGAAACACGGAGCAAAAAATTTACTGTTGGCAGTGTAGGTTACATGAACCATTTCCAGCTTTCAAGCTAAAAACATGCAACTCGACGCCAACCCTTGGCTGCAGCACGTGCTTGCTACCTTAAAATCACCTCCTGGCAGGCAGATGGCACACAAGTGCATAAAAACAGCAAACACAAATTAATTTTCGGTCATATCTGCCTACCTTGGTCACAATAAAAATATAACAATACATAAAAAACGGAGCTAGACACAGAGTTATCTGACTGGTGATCCACTATCGTTCCTAGATGGTGGCTCAGTAAGCAGACTGTGTCTAGCACGGTTTTTAGCCTTCTTTACAGCTGTACCGGATGAGAAGACTATTGCAACGACTTTGCCCGTCCGTCCGTCCGTCGCTTTTTTCAACTTCGCAACGGTACCAGAAATTGACGACCACTGTTTACAACGTTCGATTCAGTGTCAAAAGTTAGTTAAATAACATGGCAAATTAAAACATCGTTGCCTCCTTATAGCTAAGACTTCTTCGAAGTAACTAAATTAAATAATAACATTTCATCGTCGAATTGAAATCCTAAGATTTGTGTTAACGCAGCCGTAAAAACAAAAACATTTTAGCTTCGTTTAAAAGAGTCTTGTCGCATTGTTGCATGAATGAATAGGCTAACGATCGAACCAAATTCTTCATTAGGCCTATCTGCTACTTACGAAACTAAAACAGCCGTTAAAAAAATTAGGCCTAAAAAATGAAAATTAGATCTAAAATCACTTTACCATGGCAACGTCAATAGTTGCTACGAGTCGCTGCTGCAGCGTTTCTCTGACCCCAAAACTGCCAACTTTTGGGGGAACCCAAAATTTGCCGTTGTAACGCGTCATGGAAAAAGCATTGGGTGTAGATAGACAAATACGAACGCAATGGCGTAAGTTGATTTTTCTATTGAATGTTCTAATTCACTAATCAAGGAATCGATTGATTATTTTGTGGCTGGCAATGATGTTTTACATAAATAGCCGGTAACACATGGACACAAAAAAGCTCGGCCAATGAGACTCAGTCAGAGGGTCAAAATGGGTCAGTGGTTCAATTGAGTCAGTGGTCGAGATTGTGTCGGTGGGTTAAAATAGGGTCGTTGGCCAGTTTGGGTCAGAGGGTTTAAGTAGGGTCAAGCCGGGCCAGCGGCTGAAATTGGTCACGAGTCATAGTTCAAAAAAAAAACAGGGTCAGCTGGTTTTTTTTTTTTACCCATCGCATGTCTAATGGTGGAGGAAGGAAGGGAAACCAGATATACTCTATTCTTATTGAGTTATAGGCTACACATTTGTCTCCATTTCTTGGCACAAATTTCTGACTGACCTGCCGATGAGCGTAGACGACGGAGCCGAGCAACTTCCATGTTCCTCCGCGGCGATCCATTCGGACCATCCGCAGAATCTGGAAGAAACGCAGCCCCCGAAGAGCTGAAGCAGCGAACACCTGTCCGCTGCTCCCCATGGCCAAGACAACGATCGACGCAGAAATGACCACGGTATCTGAAAGAAAGATAAATAAATAAATAAATACAGGCAGCATTACTAAATACTTTTATTACTTCTGTTTTTGAAGCAAATAATACCTTTCTTTAGTGCTTTCGTGATTCGTTTTTTTACATTTTTTCCTACGTATAAAGTGCCACTAAAAATGATTCATTCGGTGTGCATTGCAAACGACTTTTTTAACTTCGTGGTGGAACCGAAAGGTGAATACCACATCAATAAAACCAGAAGCGTGTAAAGCTTATGTAGCGTGCAGCTTTACATTTAAATCAATACGCACGAATCGCTGTAAATCATACCGCCGTAATGGAAATCCAACAGCACAAAGTGAAAATCACACACTAAAAATAGCTAAGATTCGGCATGGCTTTATTATGGGCTTATATTTCATCCAGGTGCCGTGGCCGGGATAAAAGGCCATCCATCTCAGAAGACAGGGATGGGGTGCCTGTACAGTGATCCGCAGTCCGTTAGGCCGAATCCCGGTGAGCTCAGTAAAGAAACATAAGTACAAAAGAAAGGCTTACCGAATCGTTGCTGTATTTAGTGTATTATTTTAGTTGCTATGTCGTTGTATGTTCTGTTATTCCTTAAGCGTTATAGGCTAAGTGACCGATTAACCTTGAAGAAGAAAATCTAAAACGTGTAGGACTAAAGTTTTCATTCACCTTTGTAGTATGATCGTATTTAGTACTTGTGCCCAACTGACATTTCGAAATGCTTTTCACTCACATTTTGACCCCCCCCCCACCCCTCATTCCCCACAATTCTCGCTTATTTAACTCATCCAATAGTAATAGCTAATTAAACAAAGCGAACTGCAAATAAAGGAGTTCGGCGAATATGTAGTTGCCAATGTGACGTCCACTGACCACACTGAGTGGCTCGCTATCTAATCCATCGTTTGATAAATTATCGAGTAATTTTTAATAAATTAATAATATTTCGCGGTTAAAAATGCATGAGCCCCCTTCAGTGCATAAGCGAAAGCATTCCAGCTGAATGGACAATTTTCTCATCAGCAATTGTTCAAAATTGAGTTCTGCTCGACTTAACCATACCAGTAGCTTTTATCAGCGATATTTCATTGTATAAAACAGTCCTTAAACTGTATCGTCTTTAAACTGTCCTTAAACAGTCCTTAACAGTCATTAAACTGTATAGTCTTTAAACTGTCCTTAAATAGTCCTTAACAGTCCTTAAACTGTATCGTCTTTACGCCTAACGTATCGTCGAGGATCGTCTGGTTTGGAAGTGAAGCCGTCCTGCGTTCGCATGTGTCTGGACCGTTTTCCAGTGTCTAGGCAAACCGGGCCTTAAAACAACTTTAAATGCTGCAGACTGGCTAGTTTGACACCGCCATCTGTTGGCGATTAATTATAATGGCAGAAGGGACACATGGAAAGAACTTCACTCTTTTCTTGCGCGTGGCGAGGTGAAGCTCTACCTTACAACTTTTGCTTACATCAGTGACGTGGAAGTTTGGGTTATATAGGGCGGCAAAGCAATTGAATTGGTCATCTTCTGTGAAAAACATGAAATTTGGTGTGAACGCACATGAAAGGTAACTAGAAAAAAATAGCTATGATAACGAGTTGAACCCCCCCCCCCCCCCGAGGGGGTTAATTACCCCCTAAAACGTTTTTTTTAACTCCTTAACCGTCAAACAAATCAAAAGCATAATGTGAAACAAAAACATTCAGCACACTATTCTGCACGGGAAAGGTGATATACATCTTTAACGTAAAAGCACCATTGAACCCCAAAATCGTATTTCAAGTATATCGCTCTTGATGTTGCGCGAACGCTCCTTTTTTTAATTGGTTGAAATAGTGACTTTCAGGTTCAAAGTGCTTTTCTGAGCCCCTCTGACTGCCCGAAATGGACTTGCTTAAGATATTCTGAAAGGTGGGAATCTATTCTTACCACCAATCCTAACCAAAATTGTTTAGCTTAGCTAGGGACCGTCCTACTCCCGTTTAAACGTGAAGAGGTAAGGGCTTAGCGGCAAAAGCGTATGGTCATTTTCGAATTGAAAGTGCTCTTACGAGCTCTCTAATAGCCCGAAATGGACATGGTTAGGATATTCTAATAAGTTGGAATCTATTCTTTCCATCAATCCTAACCAATATGCGTATCCCAACATGCCAAGCGCCAAAGAGAATCGGCTCATGCGCAGAAACGGTTGTTCGCGCCCGCCATATTGAAATCTTCGCTTCGTTTTATACCGGCCAGCAATATACTCAACGTTCAATCAATCTATTAATTAACAATAGCATGCCAACTGATTTGAATACTGTAATACAATAAAAAAAAAACTTTAATAAAATTCTCGGTACCTGTACCAACCTCATAATCGTCTATCATACATGTAAATTTTATTGCACCTTCACGTTGCTTCCACTGTATGGTAGAGGCGCGTTTCGTATTCATAGCAAGTGGAAAGGTTAAGGAAGCCCCTGCAAGAACTAAGATGCAGGACGAGAACGACTATGGGTGACGTCAATGGCGGCATGCCTTTGTGGCAAGCGCTCGCTCTGCAACCGTTGTTACTGTTTGTTCCACATTTTGCAGGAAGCTGGCTGTATAACGCCACGCTTCCTTGCAATATGAGTGCAAAAACATGTGGATATCACACTTGTAGACTCTACGCAGTTTCTGTTAGAATCTACGAGTGAGATATAGTATATATTTTTTTGCATTCGTAGTAAAAGGAAACGTGGCGTTATACAGTCAGTTTCCAGCAAATATAATGTGGAACAATATAGTTGCTGGCCACCCTAACGCAAACCTCTACGTTCCTGATTACATGACAAGTTGGAGGGCGAGTCCACCGGAATCGCCGCAGCAACGCGACAGGTCCCGGGTGGCAGGGGCTTCGTTGTGCCATCCCGAACGGTGACTAAAGGGAACCACCGCTGTGTGAATCATTGGTCCCGGCTGGTCACAATGGTCTCTGGGGCGCTCTTTTGATGTTGAGCTGACTTCCGGTCACACAGGGTTTAACGATACATATACAGGCCCGCCATGCTGCTTTATTCAACAATGGAATCAATTCCGACGGATTGTTGTGTTGCGTAACTCTTGGTGTTGTAAACAACGTAACACAAGTTTACGGCGTTCTTTACCGTTTCCATTTGTTAGCTGTTAGCCTTGGTTACCAATGGCTAATTCCGGTTGCCACCTGAAACTCTGTCCGCCATTCTCAATTCAGACTTAAAGGCTGGCTGCCGCCAAATGAAAGTCTGAAGCATTTACCTTCTTCGTATGCCTGGGTGCAAGCTGTAACAGTTAACGATTTCACTGTTACTAGATGGCGCTATGGTAGAATGTAAAGAATACCGTGGCGCGATCTGGTGACAGTGATATCGTTAACTGTTACCGCTTGCGACCAAGTGCACGAGAATGTACCAAATTATCGCTCAATAATTAAGAGCACGTGGCTTGTTTGTGTCATTAAAAGCAAGCGTTATGTAGTAGCGCTAGATGGCGCTAAATGCTGTACACTTTCATTCGGTTGCCCGGGACCTTCGATATTCTATTGGGTCGGTCCACTCAGTGTTACGCAGCAGCGCGAGAAGCAGTCCGAGATTTAAAACCAAATCTGAAATACGTCTGACGTCACTGCTCCCATTCTTGCATCTCATTGGCTGTTGATTTTGTTAATGAATCGGCACAAAATTGGACGAACAAACGAACGAATATTCATCATCAAACGTATAAGCTGGACCAATCCAATTGTTTAAATTATTTTCAAGTGCGTTAAGCTACCCAAGTCCAATCGACAATGAGACTGTAAACGACAACGTTTGTTATAACGCGTTATCTGACAGAGAGCACTGTCACAAGCGGTCATCGTAAAAGCACGCCATTGTTTTGGTTTCAAAGTAATGAGGTCGTCAACTCTTATCTTGGGTAATTTCATAATTTGTCGTGTTGTTTTAATAATGCGTATTTTAACGTTCGGTAAAGATAGTGCGATCAGATTGAAAACTACTGGCTAGTTGAAACAAACCTTTTGGTTGGCTTCGAAACACCAAGCGTCGGCTGCTTCGAGGATTGGTTTGGGAGCAAATACGTCACCAATTGAATCTCGCTCGTTTATACTTTGCCACGGGAAATAGGAGTGCCGTAGCTCATTCGCGTTCAAGTCAGTGAACCGACCCAATTGCACGTTCGAAGGTCCCTGGTTGCAACCCGGCTTTAAACCTACGCATTCGCTGAAGCGTTCGGCCCTTTTAATTAGAAATCATTCACCCTAAATCCGGCCCTAATTTCGAACCATGTTAGCCGAATCAGCTTTACTTATGATTAACCTTTACGATCAAACAACCAAATTGTTTAGCGTAACACTGGCTCGAGCAAACCCAACCTTTCCGAATACCGATTGGGTTTAATTAGGCCTAACACTGAAGTAAATGGCTTGATTCTTTCCCGAACTTTGCTTCCTTCCTGAAGACGATAATGTTTAGTCAAACGTTATTCATTTGACACACGCGGACAAAATTACAGCAGCGAAAGAAATAACTGTTACGTCCGAACCAGACAGAAGAAAATTTGAAGCGAAGCAACGCGTTACTACGTGCCTGCAACGTCAAGATGGCTCCAGTCGTAAACAGCCGAGGTTCTGTTCCATTGATTCGAATATCTTTAGTGCATCATCCCGCTCTCGGCTTCGCGTAGCTGTTGCAAGCAGCTAGTTTGGTTAGTCTTAACAAGTTCAAATTAAATTATGACACATTTGTAACGTCAGTAATTAAGGTAAAGACAATCATATCAAAAACCAAAACTGGTAAAAGGGATCGCCAAGTTTCAAATGGTTCGGCCCCTCAAAAGAGTGATATCAACACACCAAAACATTCGCCAAGTTAATCGCACTGACTAATAGTCCAATCTAACATTGCTACTTTCGGTAGCAATGTTCAAGTTTTCATTTAACGTCCAAAGTATAATTCGGTGCGATTAACATGGCGAATGTTTTGGTGTACAGTTGATATCACTCCTCTGAAGGGCCGAATCATTCGGAACTAGGCGGTCCCTTTTACCAGTTTTTATTTTTGATATGGTATCACTGCTTTTTTTTAATTGTGTATTAGACTCAACGCATCTAGCTTGCAGATGTGTAATAAAGTGCTACGTCAACAATAGTTTGTGTGGCTAGGGTCACACGGTTCCGTTCCACCAAGTTCAAACTTAATGATACTAAATATCAAACGAGCTATACTTCTTCTTAAACACTATTAAGATTCTACCACAAGATTCAACCACAAATGACAATATAGAATCCCTGTAGAGACTAGTCTATATTGTCCTCTCCTTTGGCCGTGTGTAGTAAATCGGCCAACACGGAGTTTCTTCTCCTTGGTTCGGGTGGAGTAGATCGGCCCAGACACAAGGTGTGGGTTAGTATTTATACTGCACATCTTACGTCATGTCTAAAAATAACCATGGGGCACTGTCTAAAAATAGCGATGAGATCACCTTTCCAAAAGGTCCCAAAATACAACGCATAGGTCCACCCTAGTTTCAGGTTGTTACCTTCGTCTAGACGGGTCAATACTCTGCCTCGAGAAACCCTCCTATACCCTCCTTAAGAGTTAGGCCACGCAACCACTTTATTGCATGGTCTAGACTAGCGTTACAGTCTGGTCTCCTTCCAGGTTTTCCTATCCTATACATTTAAAACCTCTACTAGCAGTTTTTGGCCTGAGGCGCAGGCTGTTACACATTACATTTATAATCAACCCAACGAGAGATACAACAAAGCAAACAGTCAGTATTAAGGCTCGAAAACATGATCTGAGAAAGAAAGAAAATACATCTGCCCCGACTGGGACTCAAACCTAGGACTTCTCACAAAGATAACGACGTGTAACAATTCTTTTCCAAGGCGATTGAAATCGTTTGAAACTAGCCCCGACTAAACGGATAAAAATTTGAAGCGCACCGAAGCGTTACGTGCTTACAATGTCAAAATTACTCAAATCCTAAATGGATGATGTATTTATCGACTGATTTTTACGTCTTCGGTCCACTATTTTTAGGTCTTCGGTCCACTATTTTTACGTCTTTGGTCCACTATTTTCGACGAAAACGCCTTTTTTTTTGGGGGGGGGGGGACGAAATTCGGTTAGAGCACTAGGCAGAAATAATATAGGAGAAGTGGTTGGTATACGGGCCAGCGACATCCCAATTTAATTCGACATTTTGGCACTCGGTTTGTGTGTCGGTCTGCCAGTCTGTTCGCAAGTTATGGAACAAACTCGTGAAAGGATTCGAATGAAATTTGGTAGGAGTATTCTCTGAAATAAGACTGGACGACGTATGTACTTTCTGATATCCAAAATGGCCGCCCACCATAATGGCGCGTTCAAAAACATTTTCTGACCGGCCAAAGGAATTAAATTTGGGGATTTGGGAGCGAGCGTGGTCTACTGTTCAACACAAGTACACAAGTTTAATTACTAAACAAAAAGGACGCTAACTGATTGAAGTACAAAAACAAAAACAGTATTAAATATTCTTACCTATAATACAAAATGGACGCCGCAGGAACTTGAGTCTCCCGATGCAACCCTGGTACCTGGAACGACATCCCGCTGACCACAGCCGAAGAAAATATTCGGCAATAAACCAAACTACCACTACGATCTCCTGCAAGAAACAAAAGTAAAACGTGTTATACATAGCAAGGTAAATCGGAAAAAAGCCGTCAGCGAAAATTATACTATAGAGCAGTGACATTTGCCGCCATATTGGCACCAGTATGGGTTTTGGAGGGCATAACTACAAGGTGCACTACATAAAAATGGAGGGAAAAACAACGGAAGAGCGGATTTCTTAGGCTTAAAATAACGTTGTTTTCTCCAACAACAAAAATCGCTCATTTTAGGTCAAAGACATCACTCTTCACAGCATCGGCTTCAGTATGACGCCCTTCTGTTTCTCTCTGAAGTGCCCCTTGCAGCTAAACCATTAAGGCTCCAGCATAGAGTTATATACAATAATACATACGTCGTGTCACTGCTCTATAGAAATCATATATTGTTTACAGTAGCGTGCACGTATCCCCGAGAGAGCAGGGGAAACTTCTAATAAAAGGGCACAGTACGTTCAAACGTAAATTTTTGAGAAAGTTTTTTGCTCTCTCTTTTTACCCTTCTTATAGCCTTTTTCGCCCTTTTCAGGCTATTTTTGCCCTTTTAATGCGTTTCATGCCTTTTTTATGCCTATGGCCCCTTTCTCAGGCACCATCGCATCAGCAAATTTTGACACAAAAAGCCCTTTTTTTTTTTCAAAAAGGACATTTTCCGAAAAGGGCAGGGGCAATAACCCCCTGCTCCGTCTTGTGCACGCCACTGATTTTTTACAGCGTTTTATATCTATTTATTTCTCTGTCTGTCGATTTCTCTATATGTCTGTCTATTTC
>JAHWFP010241999.1:13972-29841 GCA_023313725.1 Lithobius niger
GACAGTTGAAGAACGGAGGTCTAAACATAGGTCTAAACATTCAGGCATGCAATATAACCACGGTCGATTTTCTTTGGAGGCGCCGGGGGGGGCGCCCCCCCCCCCTAAACGCCCACTATCACCCCCTCACACCCAAGAAAAATTCTCATTCTGTTAAATGGACCTTAGTCGTTTATAAAACAAAATGTAAATGAATGAAATAAAATTAATATACTTTAGCACAGCTTGGGGTAAAAAATATTTGCCCTTAAACCCGTTGATCCCAACCTACACCATTGTCAATCGATTCGCCCCCCCCCCCCCCCCCCCCCCGCCACTATCGCCACTTCCTTACCGGTTGCCAGATGAAAAGTAAAACTGTTGGCAGAGTTGAGGGGAGAAGAAGAGTCTCTCTCGCGTTTGGTGGTAGCTTTCTTTGTTGCGGGGGGGGGGGGGGGGGGGGTAGTGTGTAAATTGCAAAGTAAAAAAAAGTGCGAAATTCCAGACGAGTTACATCAATGACCAGCCAATTTCTAATTTCCTTCTACAGCTAAATTATCTTAACAGACGAAAGACAAAGCTCCTCTATTTTTATTGGTCATACAATGAATTTGATGATTTCGCCTTGCGAGAAGAGGATGATTTCGCCTTGCGAGTGGGTAACACACTGACTACACTACTACTATTCCAAGATCTTTGGAGAACGGCGTTGCATCTAGAGATTAACATGCGTACTTTATATAATGACTACTGAGATAACGTTTATCAATTGCGTTTCTACGCGCGCAGCTGGCCTTTACTAGTTTCGATTACACTCGCGCTATGCATGCAGATTACATTAATATATGAAAAGATATTTATGCATGCACTTGCTACTAATAAAGGATATTTGTAGTCAAATAAACAATTCAAATTGTCTTGAATTACACCCAGGAATTTCACAAAATTATCGTGGCTCGTCCGTATCTACGCACGCCCCCGTTGCTCGCGAACGGACTCACAACTGTTACACTAAATAATATTTCGATAACTTCCGCGGATTGTACAATGATTATCTGATTAGCTGGAGCAGCTATTTATTCGACATAACTTCCCGAATTGTCAATATACATAGAATACTGGGATAGTTAGCGGTTCGCCCAAAGAAGAACGACAGATAGGACTCCCGTTTTCGGTGCCATGTTTTCAAAAGGTGACATCAAGTAGACCAATTCCGGTACAATTTGTTTTTCATACGGAAACATAATTGTCAAAAATTCCTAGTCAAGGACCTACAACCCTTCATATGCAAACGATTTAACCATAAACTCTTCAATAACAACGCCTACAATTTGCTGGCACGTCTTCTAATCGAAATCATGATAAATCTACTGATATTCAGTCACTTCCGGTCAGATGCTAAAGGTGAAAGGCATGACCCGTTCGAATAAACGACTGGAGTGGGACGTGACGTCACTAGATAATAGCCCACGACGCGAGCCCCTTTCTCACCGACTGTATTTCAATTACTGCTTTATGCATGCATAAGCAGTTAAAAAACTGCAACAAGATGTGAGCCAGGTGAGCAAGAGAATAGCTATGAATTCTAAAATAGGCAAAGGAAGGGAGGCTCGTTGTTTGTTTATCATCCTTTTTACGAGTCTTTTTTATTGCTATAACATTAGCCTTTGTTTATATTCAGAATTTCAAATATTCACCGGTACCTATTATACCAGCGGGGAAAGTAAAATGAACAATATTGTAATGGGAATGTTAATAAAGAAAAATGACTACACCTGGGCGCTGCGGGGTAGTACACTTGGTATGCCACGTTGCAAGGCAAGGCGTATGCAAATCGGGGTCACGTGTTTCAAAGGTGACCCCGATTTGCGTACACCTTACCTTGCAACGTGGCATCCCAACGGTTTTTCGGCTGCCGTTTCTGCCTCTTTTGAGGGAAGAAATTGGTGGTTTTCATCCGTTTTAAATAACTTTCATGCTTTTAATGTAGGATGACTTAGTGTCTTTTGCCATGCTTTAATTTTATTGCTAACCTTAAGACAAAAATCGATAATTTTCGAAACGTTGTTTGTATTTTTATGTAGCGCTGCTTGGTTTGCCTTCACGTAATCTGTTACTCTGCTTTTTGCTCCATTACATTGGAAAGGGATTGGATGAGTTAGCTGTTCAAATGGGTCCCGATGGTCGACCGTTGCAGCTAAAATACGAAATATGATTTAATATAAAATCTCTCACCAGTCCTCTTCCCATTCCAAGTTTCTACTCTTTTTTTAAATAAAAACCAGTTATTTTAAAGCACATTTTGGTTCTAATAGAAAAAAATTACCAAACTTTAATATTGCATTAGCAAGAAAAATTTTATTTTGACATCATTTCAAACGTACGTTACGAAATAACTTTATTTATATTTATGCATTATATTTTTTTAGTAACATGTGACAGAATGCAGAAATCTGTCCATATTATCCACGACAACTTTCCGAGCCATAGTTCATTCATTTTGATTTATTTTTTTACGTACATCTCTTTGTGAATTTAAGTTCGTGAATTTCAATAAAATCGGGCAAGGGGTTCTGGGGAATTTTTTTGACTCAAATATCAGAATTAATCATACACGAGATACTCAGGAAAATTAATCAAAATTAATGTAACGACTGAAGATTTGACACCAAACGTCACCTAATGCTCGTCTTTCAATTAACGGCTGAAGACCACAGATTCACATATTCAACTAATATGCCAACTGTACGAGCAGTTGCTACTTTCTTTTTATTTTTAAATAAAATTTTCAATTTTTCTGAAAATGTAAGTCGCATTTTCCAGAGTTTCAGAATAGAAGTATGCTGTCAACTTCGATAAGCAGACTGATAATTTTATCCTCTGCGGGGGAAATTAGGGGCACCAACGGTTATCTTCTAATGGGCCACCGGGTCCAGAGCTGCGCTGCTGATTACAGCTAGCGGCAGCATTTTTCAAAGGTGAGGGTTGGGGGGGGGGGGAGAGAAGGAGGATTCAAGGATAAAATGTAGGGCCTCCAAACACTAAAACATTTTGGGTTCAAAGCTATGGTCCGTTTTATATTAGTTTTATGGTAAAAAGGGTGGGCCCCCAATTTGAATTTAGGGCCCCTACTGGGGCCCGGGAGCATTTCACAAATTCCACCCCCCCCCCCCCCCTTCTGGCTAGTGATTAGTTATCCTTTTACTATGGCGCAAGATGGGCAGATGGTTAGCACGACCACTTCGTATGTGAGAGGTCACAAATTCGAGCCTGACCTTCTGGAAGGGAAGGGCCATACGATGTCTCACGCTCGTGTTGGTTGTGGCATGCAAAAGATCCCAGGAATTTCCGATTGGAATTACCATGCAAAATTGTCCCTTTCGCCGACTGGTGCTATGGCTTCGATCGGGAGCATGTCAAACTTACCAAATTTATCCATTTACATTTACACGAAAGCGTGTGGCTAATGGATATAATACAAAAGCAAAACTTACCATATAAAAAAGTATTTTACTGGCTAATTCTTCGTATTCTTCAATAGTAGAAAACACACTTAAAACAAGGCATTGGAACACCATGCAGAACCTGTAAATACACAAAGAGAATGATTGTATTTTTTTTTTTGTCGAGATAAAAGAACCAAACAAAAAATTTCCTTCGAACATCACACCACACCCAGTGAAGAACAGTTTCACCGCGTATAATTTGAATTGGACGGTTAAGGGCGGGTTTACGCAGCAACTCGCTTTTGCATTCTCGCAGCGAGAATTGGCAAATTTGTCGTTGCCATGGTAACAAAGCTATCTGGATTAGCTAAATCCGACGTCGTTTGAGTAAATGCTTTAAGTCTTATAATCCGTGATAATACGATAAAGAATTCGTCCTGACGAAATTTACACAGTCGCTTCTGAACTCACATTATTAAGTGTCTTTATTGCGAGTCGACATAGCTAAAACCGCCGCCATGTTGGAATTTCAGACGATTTCTAGCTTCTAGCTACGAGAATGCAAAGGCGAGCCGTTGCGTAAATGCGGCCTAACTCAGGTGCATTTGTAAGCGTTATGTCCAAACGATTCGCATCAACACGTCGTCATAATAATAATTAATAAAATTTGTTTTAAGTTATTACGGGCTAAACACAAAATTTAAAAATAAAAAAAATACCGAAGTACGCATTTTAAAAATAAACAGAAAATCTCAAAAATTAACAGATTTTGATTGCTTTTGATTGATTGAGAAATGATTGAACACAAAACACAGAATAATGATTTTTTTTATGAATGAATTTCTTGACGCCGTACGAATAGTCAGATGTGATTAAACACGATCCGCCATCTTTGACAGGTCTCGCGCGATGACATCCAACTGATCTAGTTGCTAAAATAAGCTTCGAAGAAGTGGTGCAGGAAACTCTGTATTTTACGGTTTATTAACGTTAAATATTGTTTATTCCAAACCTTAACTCGATCGTACAAATACCGGATATGCGAAAAAGAACGTATTATTATCATTTTGGACGTTTTTTCATCAGGCTATCAGGCCACTGCCTCGTATACACACGCTCGTATCTAGTAAGCGCTGCTGAAAACTAAATTCGCATAATTAAGAATTATGAACTAGCTGAAGGTCATTATTTAAAAAAATTATTACGGTTGAGGTATCCTCTAATATTTATCCCAATGTTTTTTTTTTTTTTTTTAAATAGCGCTACCTATTACCGATACCTTTATGTTGTCTTCAATGAACTCTCGTGCATCCGGTAATTTGCGCACGCGCACACAACAGCTCACAAAAGATAGCCGGCAGGCAGTAATAGCTAGCATTATTCAACGTCAACATTTATATTAACATCTAGACACACGCCAGTGTGTCGCGCCAAGTTAGGCAACAAACATCACAACAAACATCACATCAATTTAATTGTCGAGGTAGTAAACCATTGTAGCGCGACGCCATAGCGTCAGTGTCTTATATCCTGAAGCATAGCTGGGCATATTTCAGGTACTTGGGGAAAAATAATAACGTGGTACAAAAGCTTAAATTGTGTTGAAATCGACAGCAATGACCCACTGCTGTCGATTTCAACACAATTTAAGCTTTTTAACCTGACAAAAATTAACTCGTGTAGGAATGCCAGTTAAGCTGCTTCAATGCAAAATCTGACCCTCAATAACGTTGCAAATGTGTTTCTACTAGTTACTACCCAGCTAGCTAGCTAGCTAGCTAGTCCGCTCATCCCCATTCTAAATCCCATAGGGTGATTATTCTTCAATTCCGAGAAAACGGGAAGGCTTCCAGATATGAAACTGGACGAAGGGGTGCAGTACAATACGAACTGTGTATCTTTTATGGTTTGGAGCTTGGGGGCGTATACGTTATATATTGTTATAAATATTGTTATAACCATTGTTAGTATTGTCGGCATCGTCTCTCATTGAACCGCCAAAGTTCGGACAATGAGAACGTGTATACTGACGTACGTGCTTAGACACACACTAGTGTATCACAATAAATCAAAACAACGTTGCAAAGAAATTGTATTCATGTAAATGTAAAAACAAAGTAAAATAAACAAAGCCTAAAACTGGTAAGGAGGCCACCAAGTTGAGAGTGGTTCGGCCCTTCAAAGGAGTGATATCAACACCAAAACTAACTAAATAAAACAAATTACAACAAAATTAAAACTAAACTAAAATCCTAAAAATCCTATAAAAAGGTGACTAAGTTGAGATTGGTTCGGCCTACAGGCAAGAGGTAGTAGCAAATTGTTGAAAACCAATTTCTTGTTGACGTGGCACTTTATTGCACATCTGCACGGCAGTGGAGTTGAGTCAATACACAATTTTAAAAAGAGGAGTGATATCATATTAAAAACCAAAACTGGTAAAAGGGGCCGCCAAGTTCTAAATGGTTCCGCCCTTCAAAAGAGTGATATCAACACACCAAAATATTCGCCAACTTAATCGCACCGAATAATACTTTGGACGTTAAATGAAAACTTGAACATTGCTAACGAAAGTAGCAATGTTCTAGTTTTCATTTAACCTTCGAACTATTAAGCGGTGCGATTAACAACCTGACAACCTGACGAAAAAACATTCCAAAATGATAATAATACATACTTTTTCACATTTCCAGTATTTGTACGATCGAGTTAAGGTTTGGAACAAAAATATTTAACATTAATAAACCTTAAAAGTGATATAAGTTTTCCGATCACTGTTACCATGTTGTTAAAATTGCCCGCAAACGCGCGGCAATGATAAGGACATTTTATAAAAGTCTGGTGACAGGAAGACCCTCGTTTGGGCCTTTAAGGTGCACGTGCGTCCTTTATTGGAGTATGCCAGCCCTGTTTGGTCGCCATATCTTGTGAAGGATATCAAGCTAATTGAATCCGTTCAGTGCAGTTTTACTAGGTCACTGCATGGTGTACGAAATTTTTCCTATCGTGAGAGACTTAACCTGATCGACCCGGATTCCCTTGAATTACGCAGGCTGAGGACTGATCTAAATTTTGCTTACAGTCTCTTACAGGGCAACTTGCGTCGGTATGGGGACAGTTTCTTTGAGCTCAGATCGTCTGATCGTACTCGTGGCCACCCACTAAAATTGGTTGTGGAACGCGTTAGATTGAACTGTCGTAAGTTTTTCTTTTCAAACCGGGTAATTCCCTCTTGGAATGCATTGCCTCGGGATGTTCCGCTTGCCCCGTCACTTGTGGTGTTCAACCGTAGGTTGAAGACTGTTATTCTTGGGCGGTGTTATAAAAAAAAAAGTAAAAAATTTATTCACGTCATGTGAATTTTTGTTTGGCCTGTTTGGGAGACATTGTCTAGGATTTATTTAGAAAAAGTGAAGGGAAAGGCAGAAAGGAAAAAAAAAAAACAATTTTTTTCTTTCTTTTTCTGCGATTGAAATGTTTTCAATATTGTTTATAGTTGCTTTTAGTGTTACTTTTTGGAGCTTGATTTACCTAATAAGCTCCTATACGCTAGCAAGCGAGGTCGGCATGGTATGAATCCTCCTCATCACCGAAGACCGCTTTTCCTGAATAAATTGGACTGCGCATGCGTCGACTCTGACGTCATGTATTTGTGATCTCTGAAAGCAGCATGGCTGTCGTTGTCGATCCGACGAATCGACGCAACTCTGAACCACGAATCGACGCAACTCTGGACCACCTGGACTAACAAACTAGTGAATACTTTCTTAACGTAGGTGGGACTGTTCCGAACGTAAAAATCGTGTTTGAGTGTATTATGTTAAAATTGGCGATATGGGATTTACGTTAGGCTCGCTAGATAGCTGCTAGGAGAAATGATTGCGGTCCTATGCGCAAGGCACGCTGAGATAGTAGCTGCTTCCTGGAGATTTTCTTATCTCAGCCGGCCTTACCTATGCGCGACCTGGCGGCGTAGACCCGTGCGCCGCCACGCCATGCCGCCACCGCCAATGATTTTCCCAATACTCCGCACGCCGTTGCTGATGAAAAATAATTTCGGCACGCGTTGCCGTTAATTTTTTCGGCGCGCCACGCCACTAGGTAGTTTTGCATTTTAATTCAAAATTTCAGTTTTAACTTTTTAACGAGTTTTTCACGATCTGAGGAACCTTAAAAACAAAAAAGGTAAAAAAGATGAAAATCCTTGAAATGGCAAAACGAAACTCAAAACAAACAAATGTTCTGAAATACTAACTCGTCATAGTGTGCTAGTTATTTTTCACATTCGTGCAATGAGATTGGAGGTGTTAATGTTTTACACTTTTAACAATCTCCTTCTACAGGTCAGCCACGATTACCAGCCCTCAGTCGGTTTGCATGTATAGCAATCCCATCAAAGACCATAGCCATAAGTTACATTTATTTCTAACAACAATAAAAATTCCTAAACATTGTGATCATTCTAACTACCACAGGGCCTCGTCACAAAATATGTGTAGAACAGCGTTTTTTGCGGTGGTTGTAGTTGTATTTTATTTTTCGTCCCGCCAAGTAAAACTAGGGTGCCGGACTGCCGGTAAGGGAAACTACACATTGTTATTTAAACCCAAAAAATTTTGCATAAATAAGCCTAACTAATTACCCTTCTTCCCGCCATACAAAAAAATCTTACTTTGTTTTTTATCTTATTTGGGGCGGAGGGGGAGGTGGGTCCCGCCCCCCCCCCCCCCCACTGCCGTCCATTGAACATTCGAGCCTAAGATTGCAAATTTTCAACAACAATATGTGCCATCACATATCTCCATTAATTGTATTTTTTTTTGTTAACAAATTTTTTTCCACTTGTCATCTTTGTGTCGTTAATTTGTCAGTTTTCATCCTTAAGCGGAACTGTTCACCGAAGTCTTAAATAGACATACCCTCTCCCTATTTTCGCGCATCCTGAACGTAAATAGCTTTTGCAACATTTACACAGGTTTGAAAAAAAAAAAGGTCATACGTGAAAGTTGATAGGAAAGCTAATACGGAGGCGGCGTATATTTAATTAATTGCACTGTTTTTTTTTAAAGAGCCGCACTGAATTAAATATCATGTCTAAATGACCGTATTTCAATTCGTGGTTGGATTTTTTTTCCACCGTTAAGCTACGAGCGCCCCCACCCCCCTCTTTCCCCTCCCCCGCAACCGTCTAGCTTTGCGCAATATATTGATGGGCTGGCCTGTCATCTCTAAACGCAACCCGATCTGTAGGATAGCCAGTCCGCCCCTGACAATACACACAAGGACCATTCATGGGAGCTTTTGTTATGCAATCTTTTGCCTTTGTTGTATGTGCTCGATTCGAACATTTTTACTGGGCGACTTTTCTTTTTTTTAAACATCGGTATGTTTTGTTCTGTAACGAGCTCGTTACATGAATTCCTAACGTCGTAACTCGAGTGCCAGAAACGACCGAAAAGAAAATTCCCGGTATTCTATTTCAATTCAGCGTGGCGTAGCAGTTCATTTCCGTAATTTCATAACTCCTTTGTGACTAAGTAATTGGACCTAAACAACACTGCAATTATTTAGAGCGTTTTTGTGGGCAAATGACGAATTATTTTCCTGTGACAGTGACTGACGAACACACATCGTGACGTCAACTTCGTGTAAGAAGAACCAACCATCCAAGCAACGTGATTAATGAGTAACGCCGTGGGTTGCCCGACCGACCAAGCGAAGCGAATCACGGCCGACAAGAAGCCATGTTTGGTTGACTAATGTCTGGAAGCACCACTAGGAGCGCGCTGCCAGTCGTCTCCTTGCTGTTTCTTGTGCTCGTTTTGTGTACAATGAGTCGCTTACTAAGTGACAGCTGAATCCAAGGAAATGGATGGATTGCGCACGAGAATCTGTGTTGATTCTACGAAAATCGTTTTTAAAAAGCGGTTTGCGGGTGCTATTATGACCATGAACTAACGACTACAGCAGATTAGACGTACGATTTTCGAAGGACCCATCTTGTTTGATGATGGAACTGTCTTGACGGGCCATTGCCGAACACACCCGTCACACACACTCCAGGATGGGGATTTTTCTGTCCTAAATTGCGTTTCAGGGAAACTAAACACCGAGAGGGGAAAAAAACTCAGAACTGCAAAGCACTTATTGTCAAAGAAGAGCGCAAGAAATGGGGCTACAAAGGGTTTTGCAGGACGATTAATACCTTCAACTAACGAGACATTTCTTTTTTCAAACTCGCTAGCGGTGTTGATGACTGAGAGTTAAGGAAACGATCAATGTTCGTATTGCTAAATGACGTAAGACTTTGAAGAGGAAAGCTCAGATGGAAAAAAAAACACACACTGTAGCTTCGAAAGTTTTGTTTTTGTTCTCAACGACCATATTGATACAGAAAACCACCTCAGGATTAAGAGCACCAAACTTGAGTCTTGAAGGAGAAAAGATGAAAAAAAAAATGCCACAGAGTCGTAGCGAGGTGATCTGTTTACGTGAATATAACAAAAATGTACCAATTTAAAGCAGTTTTCTAATTGCAGAGCAGTGACATAACTACAGTGCTTCTGGGGTTGGCGAAGTCAACGGACCTCCGTGGCATAAAGACCCCCCACCCACCCATGCATCACTCACTTAAAAAAATACAATGCTGGAATATTGGGAAACAAAACTTTCAAGAAAGGAAAGAATCAAGAAATTTCCCTGTGTTTTCCAGGTTTTCCAGAGTAGTTGATATCAAATTACAGACCAACTTTACCTTAAAGTGGCACTATCACCGATTGAAAAGGAAACGAAAATACCATGGCACCATTTAGCGGTAATGATATTGTTAACCTTTATAGCTTGCTCCCAGGTGCTCGAGGACGAACCAAATTTCCACTCAATAAATGGGGAGGTTGTGGCCTGTTTGTTTCATTAAAAGAAATGACGTTGTGCAATCCGTTGTCCATTCTTCGTTGGTGCAATCAAGTACTCGATGTTACCAGATTCTGCCTACTTTCAATCGGTGATAGTGCCACAATATAGAAATACCGTATACGGGTAACAATTTTGTTAAAGGGACACCCGGCCTGCCTTATAACATACCGCCTGCTTTATCACAGCCTCGCGGAGATCGCCATCCGCGCATTTACGAGAGCCAAGGTCGGCTGGGGTGGTAGCTGCGTTCCTCATAGCGAGAAACATAACTGCTGTCTCGGTTGGCTTTGGGAATAGTACACTAAACAGCATCAAGTTAAAGATTGTGTCGTCACAAGCCGGAATGATTCTTGTATTTTAAAACCACAATTTATAATTTTCTAGGCTAGTGTCTTATAATTTTGCTTCGGTGATCTATTGGAATAATTAATTTTAATTTTTACCGCATTAGTCTTTTAGATTTTTGATCTCATAGTAATTATTAGAAAATTAGTACATGTACAAACAGAGATGAAACGTCATGATTATTGTATAAGCGCGTAAAGCATCGTGTACGTGTAGGATACAGTAAATAAAGTTAACAATTATTCAACAGAAAATCTCCTAGACGCCACATTTTACAGGTTTTGAACTTTGGTTTAACGCTTTTGCACGTCAATTTAACACTTTTGTACTTCAATTTAACGTTAGTGGCTTTCAAATTAACACTCTCGTCTTTCGATTTAACACACTTGTACTTGAATTTAACACTTTTGCACTTGAAATTAAAGCATTGAAACAACTGATTCTTTTTTATTCGCTGTAAAGAATGTGAAATTATACAAAATATACTCATTTAGCTGCAACGCTCACGAAACTCTACGAAATATCGTATGGCGCTGTAAATAAATGACGATTAAGAGATGCGTTTAAAGCGAAAACGAAAGCGAATGACAACTGTTTTGGAGACTAGCTGGTTTATGCAGCGTAGGCTTGTGTGAGAGACTTTCACTCCACAGGACAAGCGACTCACAGTTGGGTATTCTAACGTCTTTAGTGCACATATTCATAACAAATCTTGCTGAAACTTTCGTGCACCTGCAGTCGCTGGCTTCTTACAACCAACCACTGTATTCGCGCGCTCACAAGCAGACGCTGCCGCTTACGATAACACTGGGAGGTGTGCGTCCAAGGCAGGCAGTGGCGGCTTGTGCCTTCAAACTTGTACGTGTACGAGGCGCTTCGCATTGTATGCTTCCACGTAATTTATTATCTGTCTAGGATATGCTCGTGTAAATATTGGCTTCAGGCCTCCTTTTTTTTTTCTTACTTGGTTCTCCTTTCGAGAAAACAGTGTAAATGTCTGCAACCTATATTACTGTAAAAATGCAGTGCAGTGATTTACAGTAAAAAAAATAAGTTTACGTTTTTCCAAATGTTATGTACAGTTCCTCCTTGTGAATTCTTTCGTCAGCAACAAGCTCAACAATGATTTGATGTTTTTTAGTAGCTGTCCCTTGCGACTCGTCGTCGTCGGTCCGTGGCTTCCCTAGCAGGCTCATTGTTTAATACTACTTGCTCTGTAGCTGCCGTAGTACGTAGTACGTCAACTTGAGTAATATTGCTGTCAAGATTTCTAACATACGTTTCGCCACCCCCACTACTGGCCATAATACCTTGTGAATCATCACTCACTCTCTTGGCCTTGGCATAAACCAGCTAGTAACTCCAAAGCAATCGTCATTTCACTTTCGTTTTCGCTTCAAACGCCGCTATTACTGTAATCGTCATTTATTTAAAGCGCCATAGGATATTTCGGATAGCTTGGGGAGCGTTGCAGCGAAATTTCATTATAGCTGCATTTTTTTTTATGCTGTAAAAATTTCTGTGTAAGCGTATACTTTCACATTCTTTACAGCGAATAAGAAAAAGAATCAGTTGTTTCAATGCTTTAATTTCAAGTGCAAAAGTGTTAAATTCAAGTGCAAGTGTGTTAAACCCAAAGACAAGAGTGTTAATTTGAAATCCACTACGTTAAATTGAAGTACAAAAGTGTTAAATCCAAGTACAAAAGTGTCAAATTGACGTGCAAAAGTGTTAAACCAAAGTTCAAAACCTGTAAAACGGATTTTTATCGAGGGATTGACTAACGGTAAGTAAATAGACCTTTGGGACCATACGTGATGTGGTGGATCGAGAAAAATAGCGCTGGGAGGTATATCCCTTTAACACATTGTGCGTACATTGGTATGTTATCCTTATACAGGGTGATTACAAAAGAAAAAGACCGTTTGAAACGTTTATTAAACGAAAACTATTCAATTAATCGACAAATGGTTTTCATCGTCATGTTCTGCAACTCAATACGTTTCGCCTAGCAAGTCATAGATGATCAATGTGTGCTCCCGCGGCACACATCCGCGCAATAATCAAATTCCTGATAAACACAGTTTAGTGTGTCCTCGTCAATGACAGCAATTGCTGCTGTTATCCGTTGCTTAAGATCTTGTAAGGTTGTTTGGAAGGGGAGGAATGGACGCCATATCTTTGAAATATTTCCATAAAAAAAAGTCACATGGCTTCGTCGTGGCCAAGTCATGAGTTCCTTGTTGTTTGTTGATGCCATGTCTATTCAGTGCCGAGGAAGGCCACTCTTCAACTAACAACAAGGAACTCATGAATTGGGTCCCACGAAGCCCTGATCTAAAACCATGTGACTGTTTTATTTTATATGGGAATATGTCAAAGATAAGGCATTAATTCCTCCCCTTCCAACCAATCAGCAATATCTCAAACAACTGATAAGGGCAGCAATTGCCAGAATTGAGGAGGATATGTTAAAGTATGTTTGGCACAGAATTTGATTATCGCATAGATATATGCTGTGTGACTAAGGTAACACACATTGAACATCTGTGACTTGACAAGAATTCATATATTTAAAAGACTTAACGCTCGGTTTCACGTATCATGCTAGATGCGTCGTCCAAGCGTTCGGCTGAACTGAAAGCACGAAGAACGATAAACCCCAATCGTAGCATTGATTAGTGTTAGCGGAATGCACAAAAACGTGATATCTTCTCATTATTAGATTTACCGGTGTTGCAGTGCTAAACGAACATTATTTTACGGTGGTGACTATTCTTGAAGTCTTCGGACGATTTACTGCTACGTCAAAGGATCGTTTAACACATTTTTAATGAGAATTGAAAACGCTGTATAGCGTATTATACAGTACAATACGCACGTACCGTGGTTCTTCTTCAGTTTGAAATTCATGAAATTAATCCTCCAGAGACTTTGTTTTGTCGTGGAGTAGACAAAGAGGTACGTAGCATGAAGCCATTGTTGTTAAACTGTAATAATTTGGTGTCAATGCAGTGTTTTAAGTTTAAAATCCGCGTATCGCCCGTTACGAGTTCACAGTTCAATCCGTATGCTAGAGCAGTTGATTTTTGAGTTGTACGCAGAGCGACAGGTGACCGAATCGGCGGCTAACTGGACGACGCGTCGAATTTCTAACGTTAACCCTTTACATCCAGGTAGCCTTGGACTTGATAGGCGAAACTTAATGAGCTGCGGAACGTGACGGTGAAAACCGTTTATCCATAACTTGTATAGTTTTTGTTTAATAAACGCTTCAAACTGTCTATTCCTTTTGTAATCACCCTGTATTTCTATAATGGCGCCTAAAAGTTTATTAAATGTGGCTACTATTGTGCACTGTGCCACCGTAAAACTCGTAAAATGTATGAAAATGTCTATTGCATTTAGATTGATTAATAATCTTTATTGTCTTTTTTTACCCCCGAGTTTTCCAGTATTTTTTTTTGTGTACGAAATTATGGTTGGTATTTAAGTACCGACGATTAAATCTTATACATTTAAGGTAAAGCGAATACAAGAAATCGTAGATAACCAGAGTTTTCACTGAATAAGAAGAACCGTTCAGGTTTTTTTTTCAGGCACTCCAGATTGGTTGGAACCACCCTGTTTTGATGTATTTTTTTGTGGGCGAACGATCGTTTGTTTATACGTTTTTTATTGGTGACACCAGAAGAAAGGTCACTGGCGGCCAGGAAAAAAAATTTGAACTGAATCTTCACCCCTATTCCGACATATTGACTCTGCAAAAACTGTAGCCTATATAGATTAGTTCCTGGCCCCCCCCCCCCCACCGCGCCCCCCACCCGACATTCGGTAAAGTCATTCTTGCTTCACTATACCTTCACAACGGCTGCATTTTTATTACTAAACTTATACTTTTTAGTGTTCTGATCAGTGAAGTTGCCGCACTAATCAATGAGACTCAACAGCCATTACCCAAATTCCACAACCTAAAGCCTTTTTCTTTCAATGGGTCGGTCGAAGAGAAGTGAGGTGCGCTGCCAGGTGAAGACCGAGGAAATTGGCGTCCTTCTCTGCCCCCCGCCCCCCCACCCAGTGGCGTAGCAAGGTTCTTGAGGACCCCCCATCTTAAAATAATTAGGCCTACATATTTGGTTATCAATGCACTCCTAAACAAATCTTTTTAATGATTTCAATTCCACTACACACACAAAAAAAATATTACATCATCATCACAAAAATAAAACAATTTACTCTTATTACGCCTAACGTTTACCTTGTGAAAACTCTTTCTTTCGTACTTTTAATTGAGCGAAGTCGTTTAGTACTTTATTCAAGTCCATTGTTTTGGCCAATTCGCACTCATTGCTGAGCAAACTCGACTCACTTATAGTCTACTCTGGCTCGTCACAGATCGAAGGTGAGATTTTGATAATGCACAGTTTTGAGAATGTTCTTTCCGCTGATGCCAGAGTAACACGGAGCGTTAGAAACAGAGCCATGACAACATTTTGGTAGTTTGATGTGGATGTGTAAATTTCACAATTAAGAAATGTGCCAAATCTTTAACATTTTTGCATTTGCTTATTTCATTACGAAGAGAAGACATAAAACAGACGAGCTCCATTTTTCGTTTATATATTTTCTGGGTCCGCCAATTTTTTCCTTCCATTTCAATGTCACTGTCTGAAGACTTGGCCATGGACTGCATGTTGGTTTTTAGGGCCCCCTGTCCTCATGGTGGGCCCTGCACCGGAGGGCCTGCATGGCCTATTCCTACGCCACTGCCCCCCCCTCTTCCCCCCCCCCCCCCCTCCTTCCCCCCCCCGCGGCGACTCTGAGTGATGCTCACAAGACCCTGATCGGTTTGTTTTATCTTTCTATAAATAAAAAAAAAATAACAAAACAAAATATTCGAAGAAAACGGCTAACACACGGTGAATTTTCGCATTCTCTGTTGTTGAAGACAGAACCATGGCCTTCCCGCAATGACCACCCTAAATTTAACGGTCCTGTCACGTTTCCTTCTAGGGTGCTTACGTGTCCGCACGGCGGTGGGCGAGCACGAGGCAAACCCCGGAATTTATGCTTTTCTGGGTGGGCATAAATGTGTCGAGAGGGCAGCGTCATGTTCGGCCTGGGACGGGTGTCCATCAGCGAGTTCTCATGAACACCATTAGGCCTAATCCACCTTGTCATGAG
>JAHWFP010242000.1:0-19044 GCA_023313725.1 Lithobius niger
CTAAAATAAAACAAATTAATAATAAATAAATTTTAAACAATACACATGCCATGGGTCCGTCCGTCGACTTTTTCAAATCCGGGATGGACCACATAAACGGTTTTCACTATTAGATTTAGCATCCCAAAATTAGTTAAAAGGAATAAACAAAAATAAGTATGAAGCGGATGTGGCCCACAAGTGTTTTCCATTGTTTTCAAGTGTAACTCCCATTATTCAGATTCAGCTTACAAAAATTAGCTAATAGGAATAAAAATAAAAAAAACGGAATTATTTCTACTAATTTATTTAATTTACACCTAAGTTAATATTACTGTCATGGCATTAACCTCATTCCAAATAAAGTACACTCACAAAATTCAAGGTCATTTCAAGGTTTGGACAACAAAAATTCCAATTTTCAAGATTTTTGTTGCCTTGAATTTTCGGTTTTCAAATGTAAAGGCTTTTCAAGGAATTCAAGGCCGTGTACGAACCCTACAGATACAGACAAAGGGTTTTCACCATTACAGATTAACAGCAAACCAATACTACTTAAAAGGAATAAAAAAAAAACCCGCAAAGTATGAAGTGGAAGTGGCCAGTAAGTGAGCCCATTATCTATAGAATTATACCAGATAGAGATAAACGTTTTCACCATTAGATTAAGCGTCCAAAAAATTAGCTAAAAAAATACCGGAAGTATGAAGCAGAAGTGGCAGACATCCCGGTTGCAACTAGGTAGTTACCGCAGCCCCCCCCATTTTTCAGTATGATAGTTTGTATATGCTGTTGCTGCTTGCGTTGCTCAGGGTCCCATCACACACCTTGTGATGCGAGTTGGGACTTAATTTGTTCAAATTCAGCAACAAATTGTTACCTTGCAATACTGCATGACTTGGGGTTATGTACATGTGTAGAAATCTGCAGGCCTATCATCTAGTTGATGATTAAATTGGGCAGGTAAGCGATTAACATTAAAATGCCGAGTATAACTGTCTGATTTTTGTTTCTGTTGCCTAACCGAAAATATGCATTACCTATTTTTTTTTAGCATTCTTGTCTTTGAACGCTCTTTCCCTAAAGCAGTGAAGTGAATCGACCCTAACTCCAGTGCGCATGTGCCAGCGCACCCCTCCTATGTAAGCGCTGAGGCACGACCGTCCTTCCTCCTAACACGTGAGGTGGTGACTTGAGAGGTAGGGTGGATATAGGTAATGTATATTTTCGGTTAGGCAATAAAACAAACATCAGCTGGTCGCACCTGGCATTTTAATGTTTCTAGTTGCCGCCGAAAATATATATTACCTTTTTTTTAGCATTATAATAGCCCTCGTCATACCCGGTGGTGTGCGCCACCTGATGAGTACCCCAGGGTTATGAGCTAGCTTACCCAGTGATGGGTACCACCTGACGAGTACCCCATGGTTAAGAGTTAGCTTCCCGGAGTCACAGACTCCCATACGAAAGTCGTACAAACGGCAAAGTTTGACCGAAAGAAAAAAGGGAGGGGAACGATCCACGGGGACAGGTTGTCTTCCAAGGTCATGGATGAACTGAAGAACAGGAAGAATCTGTCATCTCCTGAAGTTGATGCAGGAGGCAACAGATGTAAAAGAAGAAAGGCTGTTACCCACTAAGGCTGTAATCCTTAACCTTGTTTGGAGGACTTGACATCAGAGGACACCGAAGGCCCCCCCCCCCCCCAAGTGTAGTTCAGTGACCAACATGAGACGTTACATGTGCATAGCCAGGAAAAACGTCCTCGCTCCCCCCCTCCCAACTAAAACGAAAGCCGAGGAAACAAGGCTACTGTGGGAGAAAGATGACAGTAGGCTGTAGATAATGGCGACAGGTTACGTACCCAAATACGGTAGGAAACGAAAGGAATGAAGCAGACTGAAGTCAGGAGCCAATGAACGGTAATGAGAGGAGGTGACAGGAAGGCAAGTGCGAAGGACCCAAAGGTCCAAAATACCGAAACTAGAGGCGAAGAAAACATCTGTCGCATGGGCTTGCACAAAATCCTCGACAACCGTCAGTAATAGCACAAAATCGAAAGCAAGGCTCCCGTCCTTGCTGTTATCTCTTGTTGTCGCTACGTCTTCTCTTATTTCCTATTTTAATTCTTTTGAGAATGAAAGAACCTTTGGGTGGTTCGTTTTCAAACAAGCAATAGTTGTATTCGATGTACACTTCAACTTACATCGTGATCCTGCGAGGAAAGGAGAAATTCTTTAACGAGCATGAAAGAAACAAAATGAAGAAACTCCACTGTGATTGTAGGGCGTTCATGTTCTTCACGAAATGAAAGACGTGGTGTAGAGGACCGTGCTGAACATCTTGGGTGATTCCTGTGATGCCTGGCAGATGCAATCGGCAGGTCCTGTGCTTGGTGAGAAGGGCTGTCGACGAGGGGATGCAGAAAGACAGCCGCAAACCGGGAAAAATTGTCAGTCTGTGTGATGTGCGTCAGGAGATCGGGGAAGAGTACAGATGCCATGGATGCGAGGGAATGGAAGGCGACGCAATAGAAACGAACAGATCGGAGTCAAAAGTGCAACGCAGCAGCAGAAGATGGCGATATGTCCTCAAGGATGCCAGCACTGGGAGCAGGGGATGACCAAGTGATATAGCACTGTTGCAAGCGGGAGAGATACCGGGGATCGTCCTAAAGTGGAGCCGAAAGGTGGCACACAAGCCGGAGCATCCTGGGCGACAGGAGAACGAGGTCGAGAAATGTCGCAGTAAGTGGTTAGACCGCAGAAAGCGGTCTGGGAAACACTTTCTTGCTGCTGAGTCCTGAGGGAGCTGCTGTCGCTGAAGAAGACCCAGTCCAAGTCAAAACACTGGATTGAAACCGAAAGAGCGATAAACGAACAGCCTCTCCTGCGTTGAGCAAGGTAAGTATATAAAACACCGTGGAAAACAAGGAGGCGCCGAATCCTGTAACAAGAGAGAGGCCCTGAAAGAGGACCTAGAAGAAAACAGGGACGGCTGGTGGGGAATCCTGTAGAATGGTTGACACCCTGTCCTTGGGTTTGAAACTCGAAGCTGAAGGCAGGAAACTAGACGAAAGGTAGCCAGGAGTGGCGTGCGGGGCATAAGATGACTCAAGGTCCAAGGTCGCAATCTTGATCCTGAAAAGAGACACAGCTGAGGAAACGTCACTGTCCTAAAAGAAAAAAGAAATGACAGGCGAAGGGTCTGGCGACAAATCAGGAGTTGATGAAACGGTGTACCTGTGTGAAATTCAAGTAGAAGGAAGGGCAAAGAGCGGTCCTCCGTGAGGCAGCCCCAATCGGAAGACCCAAGGGACGTTGTAGCGCTGTTGTTGGATGCAGGCATATGAAAGTCGACAGAAAGCAGGGCAGTGTACACTTATATTGGATCCGCATAAGGAGACGGGTGATAGGATACCAGAACGACAGGTGATAGATTAAAATGAAAGGGTGAGCAGGCGAAGGGCAGCTGGAAAGAGAGGTTTCTCAGAGGGAAGACCCCTCCAAGCGCCCTGATCGCACCGCTGCTGCCGCTGGACTTTGTGAAGGACAGAGAGCTGAAAGTAGGAAGAACAAGTGGCCCTCCGGAAGGGAACCTTCGTGGAGGTGTCGTAACAAACTCCAATTGGATCAAGAACAGAGAAAAACGGCTGGCAAAAGCCACAGTCTGCGAAGAACAGCAAATAGTGAAAAGTGACAGTTTCGAAGAGCTGCAAACAACAGGCAACAAATGAACGCCAGTGACGGCAGGGGGCAAAGGACAATAGTCCAAAAGAGCTGCAACTGACAGGCAGCGAAAGAATGTGGGTGCAGTCCAGAAGGCTGTTTGTTGACTTGACTGGAAGTAACTTGACGAAGCTTGACTCGACGTGATCTGACTTAGCTTGTTGATTCAGGTTGGAGTAAGCGACTGCGACTCCTGTAGACCGGTAAGGCCAGGGGGCAAAGCCACGTCCTGGCCGCAGAGGTAGGAGTCATAACTACAAAAGCAGTTCCAGATGGTGCTGAAGATGGTGACAAGATGGATAAATGATAGACGGAGAAGCGGGCTTCCAGGAAAGACCCGTCAAAGGGATCTGTAGGTCCAATCCCTGCACTGGTTTGTCGAAGGACGAGGGCCGACAGACGGCAAACGAGATCAGCAGTTTAGTACAGCAGTCTAGAAGAGCTGCGAACGTAAGGAATAAAAGACCACAGTCCACACAAACTACGACGACGGTCAGCGAAGGGCGAGTGTCTTGCTTCTGAAGGGCATGTGGGAGTGCATACAAACTCAGTAGAAGTGCAGGAAGACAGCCCAGAAAAGATGTAATCGAATGTCAGCGAAGGGTGGCAGGCAGCGGAAACCAACAGTCTAGACGAACTACACCGCAGAGCGAAGGATAACAGGCGAGAAGAGCTGCAACGACGTCTAGTGAAAAGCTACAGTATAACAGGCAGCGACAGGCAACGAAGATCGATAGGCAATGCAGGACGGCAGCTTGCTGTATCCTTGACAGGTATCCTTGATGAAAAGATAACATAGTAGCTACATTATGCATGTATACGGACGGGGACCTCAACTTGGAACATTTTCAGCTTTCGTTTGGTTTAGCTGTAATGCACTAGGCAATTTGTAATTGGTACACAGTAGTGCATCACACCAAAATATCCAATTTATAGCTGCGATTAACAGGACGAATAGGTGAGCAACGCGAACGTGTGTAGGCATGCCAAGCGAAGCACCTTGCCTACTCACCCTAGACCTACAGTGAAGCTGGTTGCTTCTCAAGTGTCGACCTGTCCCAAAGTTATCTCGCAAGGCAAGGGCGTCACACTGAGCCATACAGGAAAACCAATGTACCTTTAAGACTCACAAAACAAAAATCATTTGGTCCAAGTTGATCAGTAAACAAACGATGATTTGCTTTCTTGCTTTCATTAACAATTTAGGTAGGCTTACTGTAATTTCTCGTTACTCTGATTCTGAAAAATATTCTCTAAATACAAGTTTATACTATAATATTCTATAAATACGGTAGAAATATTTATAGCTGCTGGTTTATTAGCTATTTACAATTCAAGCTGATTAGACTATAGTTAAAACTAGCAATTTGCAGCATTAACAGGGAGAGAAAATGTTCTTAGTTTCTTGTCAAATATTAAACCCATGATTTTACTTGAAATATGTGACGAAAATGTGACGTTTGCGAAGGATTCAAGAAAAAAGATAAATTAGGCCCATGCAGAGTAGGAACTGACCTCTCAACATAGTTCAGAGTTCACCCAAGGACTAGTATGGTCGTAAGTCAATCGACTCGTTTTCTTTCAGTAGGCTAGTTTTATTAAGGGCATTCATTTTCAGAGCTAACTAAGTTAGCAACATAAGCAGTCCAGTTCAGGATACAACCCAGAAAGAATGATAGCTCATAAAGTGCTTACAGACCTATTCTACCCCTAAACACTTTATATGGATGATCCTGCCTAGCCTACCATACTATATAGGTAGTGGACTTGCAGTACACTTTTTTTGTAGGATGTTTTTTATCAAACCACAATGGTTTGAAATATATTCCTATGCAGCCTAACAACTAGAACTGGCATCCTCTACAACATTAAAAAAATATGTGGCTAGCCTACTACGATGGTGTGCATGCATGAATGCTCATGCGTTGAACATGAAAAACATGCAATAGCTGCATTCATGATCATCATTTTATTTATTTATTGTAACCTGGCGTCCAGACGAGCAGTAAAGCAGCAAAGTTATAATAACTGGTCAAATGAAAATGCAAGGATATGTCTCCCGTTCCAAATACAGTTGCCACGTTCCAGGGCGCCACGTTGCCTTAGACATTCTGTCTATTTTGAATACCCTTTTGGTAGATGAAATCGTGTAGGAACCATTAAAACGAATACCGTTCGAGGTTCAACAAGGACATGCCATTACACATTTCTTTTACACACGGATTTGTTATCCCGTAGGGTAGGTACAGTAGTTATCGAAGCAAGGGCCTGACAAACGGTGTTTGCCTTCTTTTATATTTTCAACTGAATATGTTACTGTTTTGTACTTTATTTTTTCGACTGAGTCCCCTCTTTTAAAAAGTGTGGGCTCTACATTTAGTTCCAGTATATGTCTACAAAACTAGGATTTATAAGCTTATTGTTTTAGTGGACCTACCTAATTTCACTTTAATCAGCCGACGTTCCTATAGTTACGTGCGGTGCATCCATGATGGCTTTCCAGTATGACTCAGTTTTGCGACGTTAGTCCAAAAGTATGTAAATGTTGCCAACACAGTCATTTTCTTGTTCTTTCTTTCATGCTAGATGATTTTGCGACATTAACTCTAACCTGTGTAAATGTTGCAAACACTATTCTCAATGGGTCGCACGACATACCGGAAGGATTTATGTGCCTTTAAGAAGGCTATCGTTTTTTGTTTAGAAGATTCACAAGCTAATGACACTGTGGTCCCAATGTGGTGCCACATTTCGCCCAGGCCAGGCAACACCAGGAGCGAATAAATGCCATGGGAGTATCCCATGTTGTTAACTTTCACTTTGTATTTCAACGTTTGCACAAGACCATCTGGGAGAAAAGCAGCGGGTTCCAGCTCCTGCTCCAGGCCAGTTGATTTAACACTGCCGAAATCGTATGTTACCAAAACAGTGATAAGAAGTTTTTAACTTCCTGGCATGTGCGAGAACTGGCGTAGAGTTGAGATACGAGATGTCCACCTAATTTCAACTCCAGTCCTTGGCTCGAGAAACAAAAAGCCTTCCTCGTTTCAAGTTCCTTAGACGCTTGTTCTTGCAAATTCACAAGTGTTTGGACTACATGGAGCTCAAGAGATATTTTTCACACATATTTATTTGGTAAAAACCTACAGAGCATAATGACGGTTGTAGTACGTTCTCCACGAAAGTAAAAACAGACACTAGTTCGACAACTGGCTGATAGAATTGTGCTGACTTCTCTGTCATGCTGCCACTGGCAACATTAGAAAGCATGGAGGCTTTGGACGCATGACACATATATAAGGATGCCGCTCGCCATCCTGTTTTAGCCTAGATATTGCAGCCTCTGTTGCCTTTCAGGTAGGGGGTATAGGGAGTGAGCTGCCTTAGTGACTAAAAGCCAAGCTAGGGGCTCTGGGGGAGTGCTGCGAGTTCTCCTAGTGGCTATAAGCTAACACATGTTAGACTATTATGAGACCATTTCTGGCCTCTGGTGGGAAGTTTGGATTAAAGATCAAAGGGGGAAAAATTATTAGAGCTACATTCCCAATAGCCGTGTGTAGATATTGTCTTTCACTGTTACGTGTTACATGAAAGATTGAGACTATAATTGACATTAAGAGAAACTTTTGGAATAAAGTGGTCCTATTCACCTGTGAGGTTTTTGTCGTTGCCCTAAGTACTTCCGTACTTAGCAGATCTAGGCTAAGTCGTTCCCTGCATGAAACTCGTTGCTAGGTCTATCCCTTTCTTCTCCACTTGGGCTAGTCTCCTGTCGGGTTACGAATTTTGTTCCGGACAGCCAACGTATTCATACTGTTTATTATTCACAAACGCGATTATGACCCAACCTAACCTATTAACTGCAACAACAACACAATGAAACGGGCGCAAAATAAAATTTAAAACAAATTAAGATAACAACACCACACTAGTAGGCTACTTGGTCAAAGTACAGAAAGGTTTTATCGCTAACAAAAAAAGACTCCTGGGTAAGCACAAATATAGTTTTTGCCAAAGGCTGCAAAAATTATTTTAAAAAAAATTACCTCCGTACAAAAAAATTACTGTACTTAGTTTTATACCATCCTTTTTTTTTTTTTAAACCTGATTAGCGTTTATAAAGCTGAGAAACGTACGGTACGAGGTATAGGGCCCACCCTATTTTTCTTTCCAGTACACCCACACCGTGACAACAGACCACAATTTTCGGAAAAACACAGATCACCACCTACGCATTTTCTTATGCTTCTTTTCCGAAACCTGTTAAGCTCGTATGCCCTTCACATTGAAAATCGGAGAGAAAAAAAGTCTTATTTAGCTCATGCTAAAAAAAAACACACACACACCACCGAACATTAACACACGAAGCCAAAATAGTTTACCCCGGAAGCGGGGGAGGTTGCTTTAAGGTTGCCGGACAAGCTTCGGCAGCTTCGGCTGCAAAACAAGCTGAGACACCAGCGACCGAGTGCCCTACAAAAACAAAACCTCAATCGTCCACCAACACATCCCCCACATTCTCATCGAATGGACCCCTTCGCGATAAGGTCCACGTCCAGATCTTCGGCACCCCTTCCCCAACGTGATAACAACAACACTGGTAATAAAACGGCGTTTAAAGCAAAGAAACCCACCTCATCGTCGCTGTCAACGTTGTCAGCCATCTTCTAACGGAGAAGATTCAACTGAACCTCGCACGAGAGGGAGCCCGCCAACACGCACGAGCGAGGAAGAGGAAAAATAAAAATCAAACGAGGTCAAAATCCGGTCGCTCTTCGCTCGTTGCGTCTGGACGGATCGGCTCACAGCGCTCGACTGAATTGCTGACCGATTTTCGCATCCTCTAAAACCCAAAAGCACCAATTTGACGAGCCGTGCAGCGCAGTCGTAGCAACGATGGCGAGCGTTGCAGCAGTCAACAACGTCAATGATCCCCGAAGACCAGATAAAGTGCAGAGGTAAAACGAAAGGGCAGAAAAGACGTAAACACAAAATGCGAGAGTTAGGCCTAATGTTAAACCTAACCGGAAGTAACGTGTTGCCACTGGTCTTGGCTTCTCACATTAAAACTGTGTAGTGTTTGAACTTAATTTATGGATGATGCTTGATTGGAAATAGATATTTAACAGCAGGTTAAAAAGATAGTTAGTGTCAGTGACGACTTGTATGATAGGTTATCTAAGCCATGGGCGGCAAAAGAGGGTGTGTCACTGCTTTGGAATTCCAGTCTTTTCATGGGAATTTCATTCAAAGCTTTCCAGAACCTCAAATCTAATCATCCAAATTTTGGCTAGAGATACTTTTGATTCCACGCTTGATGTCACGTGTGCCACTTGGATGCGCCAAACTGTATCCAACAGTGGTGAGCTTGGAAAGCTGCTTCCACACTGGCCCCAAGCACCTCGTTTCGGTGCATGGGCACGTATTTATTCCCACGTGCAAAACCACAGTTTCATAAAAAGAAAACCTTTCCTTGCATACCCCTTTCCACACTGGATCCTGATGTTGCAGCCAGGATTGGGGCCTGAAGTCTTGCAGTCGACCGGGACTTGAAAGCCCGTGCCGGGCTCAGTGTGGAAGGTCGAGCTCAGGTTTGGGATTTTTTTCTCAGTGTAGAAAGGACAGTGATTTTGGAAGCACTGATTATCAAAGCTCGTACATCCTTCTCAAAGGTAGCCCACTCTGTCTGGATGGGGATGATCAATATGACTCTAGTGCCATCTATCTTTTGTGAAATTGTCGACGTTTGTTGTTCTTTGTTCCCAAGGACCAACTAATAGTTATAGTTTATGCAGACCTCTTTTTTGTACCTTGACAGCCTCCCTTCGCTTGCCACAATATCTACAACTTACTGGACATGGTGCTAACAGCAGACCGGATCAGCCCAATCAGCCCGGGAAATGATTTACACCAGTCCAGGCATATTGAAAATATTAAAAGAGCAAATATGTTCACGGGAAAGTTTGTTTAATAAAATCACTCTTTAAAATGTATACCAATAAACACAGGCTGTATCATTTTTTTTTTTACCGAACTGCAATGGTGCAGCCAGGACAGAAGGAGCAGTCGAGTGACGAGTGATGCACAATTGCGCATTCACCACATAGCACAAGAACACAACGCCGATGGTGCACTGCACGACTGCTTGCTCACTAACGCTTACCATCTCGTGCATCATGTGACTGGTCCCTGTGGCCCAGAGAACATTTTCTCAGAAGGCCAAACAAAGCCGTAGCAAGAAAAAGTGAAAGCTAATGCATAAAAGAAACATATTAACAGGTTCGTAATGAAACTAAGGACATCCGGATTTTAAACCAGCTGTTACCTATTCCAGTAGCAACCCTCGTACAGTTTTACCCAGTAACGGGCACCAGCTATTCCATCTAGGCCTACTGATCCACCCTGTTCAAACAAGGTACAAATAACAACGAAAACTGGTAAATGGTCCAACAGATATATATTGAAGAAAAAAAGTGACCATTCATGCATGTTGCCTAGCACTACTTTCCATGAAAACAGCTGTTGAGATGCCTGTGACTAAACATGCATCTTTATGGTGTAACAGCCATTTATCTTAACAAACCCTGAAGTGTAATTTTTTTTCAGCTTGTCCTCAACAAACCGTATTTGTGCTTGATGGGCTGTAATAATCAGTGGAGGTTGGGTACTTTCAAAGTTGATTTTTCGTACAGTTATTTTCTCGTACTGTATGTACATGTTTTGCTTAGGCAAAAGTTTAGGGATGGGATTGACACAGTCTAAAGGCAGTCATTAAACGATGGAACTCAAAATTGTGTACGGTAGCCATACTAACGGGCGTGGTAATTCTTTTGCCAGCCAAAAATTTAAGTGGGTACATTAGTGCCTCGACTAGCACGGTACAGATTGTTTCACGGTGATCTAGCGTTCTGAAACAAAGATATGGGATCTTGCCGGCGTTACATCAAAATCTCGGTGGAAAGGTTCCGTTAACATTGTCCCGTTGAACAAACGTGGGAGGGTTTTGGCAAGGGGGAGGAGGAGAAGAGGAGGGGGGGGGGAAGAAGAGAAAAGGTGAAGGGGAGGGAAGAAAAAAAGGCAAAGAGGCTCGGCCCTAACAAAGCAAACGCCAGTGTGACAACCAACACTGCAGTGTGACAAAGTTGGTTCCTACTAGACCGTCGTATGTTATGCCGGGACCAACTAGTTGAAAGTTATTTCGTAATCGAAACTGAAATCCAAATAAATCCTATGCCGTACCATTTGCCTTTGCCTCCATCTGCAATGGGCACTACCAATTAGCGTGGCAGTATATTAGGAAGTCCGTGGTGCTGTTAGTGGCAAACCCAGGGTAACGGAGAGGGGGGGGGGAAGCATTTATTGTTAAGGGTGAGAGTACATCCCACCCTTTAGTGCCTGCCAAGTTTTAGCTGTTAAAACAGTTTGAAAGAATTTGCTTGTTATCAATAATGGCTGATAACAGACAGACTTACCTTTGGTAATCACAATCGATTTATCAAAATATTATTGATCAATGTAGCTATGTTCCAAAACAAACACATGCAAGGCCACACAACATTTTTTTTTTTATATTTCTCGGGCAAATACGGTAATTTCCTAAAAAAGATAAGGCATGTCGGCTTTTATGTTATTTTCATTCACTGAAATGGTGATGTGGAATGAGATTATAATCTCATAAAAACCTTCCCAGTTGTGTATCCAATATTAGAATGTAGGTTATATATCTTTACACTTGTACCATTCTACGATGGCACATTGGGAGTTCGTGACTCACAGCACTTAGTCCAAAATTATTGTTCTAGAAGTTGGACCTTAAATGTGCAATTAGCTCAATTTTTTTTCAGAAAAAAAGGCAAAATGCGGGACATTTTTCTGGACGCGGTAATGTCTGAGAAACATTTATTTTTATTTGTGTGACCCAATCGATTTTATTTATGTGGGGTGGCTGCACCAGTTTTGGCCATTTTAACAACATTTAATTTTAATAATGTAACGTTTTGTACCAATGATGGTTGAATTACAATGAAATAGGGCTAGAAAACATAACTAAAATAAATTTTTATAAAACATGCTGCTTTTGGCCAGAAAGAGTAAACTTTATTTGCATCACTGACGGAGAATTGTTGGTGTAAAGATTTACAAGTTTTCCTTTTTTCCAGGTATAAACCAGCGGTAGTAGGAGCGCCAGGAAGCGCTACGGATGATCCAACACCAGATTACATGAATGTGTTAGGCATGATTTTTAGTATGTGTGGCCTTATGATGAGGGTAAGTAAATGTTATGTACAAATTGTAGTCATAAGATTTGTTAAAGAGCTTGTAACCACGTGATGTTTAAAGATGTTAATTTGTTTGTTTTCAGTTGAAGTGGTGCGCATGGGTAGCACTCTATTGTTCCTGTATAAGTTTTGCAAATTCAAGAATTAATGATGACACAAAACAGATGCTGAGTAGTTTTATGTAAGTATGAGTGGGTTCACTGACCACTTAGGTCAAACTGTAATGGGACTGCGTACAATATATAAAATATTCTATCTGCTCTATTCCACCCTATCTACCTTAACTTTATCAATTTTAGACCGATAACGGCAATGTTGATATTCAAGTGTATGAAATTCATCGTCTCGGTGAGAGCTTTATGGATGCATAGATTAAGAGTCGGGAGCTCAACAGTTTTTAAGTTATAGCTTTAAAACCAAAAAATTATTTGGACACACAGACCCACAAAGTCAATTGAGTGTCATGTGCAATACTCAACTCAGCTCTCTGGCCAACTTTAATGCTGGAAAAACTTGGTTACGGTTAAAATACGATAATTTCTCCAATTATCAAAAGTACATGAGTGTTATTGGGGCTTAAACATGTTAAAAATGTAAGATGGAACTACTACCAGGGTACTTGTTCTCACAGGAGAATCTAAGTTCTCGAGAGAAGAATCCAAAGAAACTGTGTTATACAAATGGGATATCTCCTTTGCGTTCAGCACTTTGATCTTTTAGACCATGCAAAGTTAATTATTTGGTTTACAGGCGCGTGCGGGTGCTTTAAATTATCGCGGGTCAAAACATTTTATTTGAATCTTGGTTCACCCGCTAAAAATCACATTTTCACCAAATATCGGCCGTTTTTAACATTCCAGTACACCATTTTAACCGCCTCGAAACAAGCTTTCCAATGGTACCAATTCCAAGCCTCTAGCTCATACCACTAACAAGTTATTTGACAAAAACTAAAAAACTTTGAATATTAGATGACATAAAGAACATATTAGCAATATTATATTTATTTTAGGCTAACTACATATAACTTTCAGCTTTGAACTACGTACTTGTCAAAGAAATGTGGTCAGTGAAATAAAATAAAATGCCTGGTTGCCTGGTGCTTCAATTTGCACCCTCGCCCGTAAATCAAACAATTTTTTTTGCGTGGCCTTATCTTTGCACGTAATTACCTTTAATTTATGCAAAACTTACGGTCTTCCTGTCTCTTCCTCCTCGCGCCTCGCCACCACTGTCTTTGCCGCTGGCACACCCAGCACCAGTTAGGCGTGTGGGTATTGGGTAATCTATCTTAACTCTCTTTCGTCGGATTCTTGTCTTGAGAACTTTGATTCTCCTGCGAGAACAAATTTTCTGATAGAATCTACATTTCTCCTTCTCGATCCTTACAAAGATGATGGATTACATAATGTGGTGCTGTCAGCCTTACTCGCCCAAAGAAATTGGAGCAGACCATTGCATGCAGTCGCTACACCTGCCGTCAGGCCTGGGACCACCTCTCATTGATAATGATGACGAAGTCCAATTCACCATCGCCAGTATCTGGGAAGCTGAAGCTCTGCATCTCGCTGCACGCACCTACTGCACTAGGAAATGTCCAGTGTCAATGCTTGCCTCACACATCCACCTCACCAACATCTGTGAACTGACCAGGTGATACGCGCTAACAAAATAAAGAAACAACCCACTAGGGTGGATCCTTGTGGTCCGAGAGAGGTGGTCGTCCCTGTAGTGATGCCGTGCACCAAATATACAAAGCCATGTAACCAACTGCATCCAACCTACGAGTCGGAGCACAATAATGGACACTGCTCTCGCCGTTTTGTGGTCCTTTACCCTATAAACCACATCTGCGTCTTGCAATAAGCACCATTCCTGGTCCAAACGGGCCAGCTGACTTGCCCTATTCTCTGTGCAAATAGCAGCCAACGTTATCAGATCCTGCTTTGGTTGTTTTAACACCCCAGGTGCTTCTAGGGATGGAGCATGTGTAAATGCCACGCCACCCGAGCCAGAGCTCAAATCACGACGTACCTCGGTACAGGTAGCCACTTGTGAAACAAACCATACACACATCTCTGCACCAAAGGGTGTCGCACCACAGTTGGGTGTTCCCAACCACCATGAAACTTGGAAATCGCTGCTAGGTAGCCTAGTATGCTGCGGTATAACAAACCCCTCGTAAATGAGTCCACCAAAAAACTAACATAACCTCGACCATGGCCTCCGTTAGGGCCGCGCTTCGTTCTACACTTCAGTCAACCCAGCGTGCCCATTTTTTAACCATGTACTCGACGTGTAGACAGCTTTACATCCGATTCCACAATACATTCCGTCACATCTGACAGACCGTACACACCCGCTGCACAGCCATAGTCATGCACAGAAACTAAATGTGAAACGTCCTGCCGAGCCAAACACTAGTTTAGCCGCCCTACGGGTGCACCCGCGAAGCCCTGTTGCCTTCTTGGCTGCGCTTGCAAACACCAAATCAGAATCAATCGAAACAGAATCATTAAAACAAAAAACCGGGTGCCCCCTGCTGTAGCTGAGGTGCCCCTCCCCCATATGTTGGATCCACTACCATAGCTCAAACTCTCATCTTTGGGTCTGACAGCCCCTCCTCTGAGAAGGGGGAAAACCGTGCCGTAGTGGTAAACTGCTCTGAGGCGCCACAATCGCCTCTTTGATACCCGTGATCCCAATTTAACAGAAATATTTGAAATCCCGCTGCAAGATTTGCTTTAGCAGGCGCAACAAGAAATAGCCGCAAAATCTCCGGTTGCAAATCCTCTGTGAAAACATATTTGAAACAATCCTGGTGTGTCATTCATTGCAGCAACGCCTGCACTTACTAAGTTATGGCAGTCACTATAACCTGCGAAAGTTATGTTACGATTTCCTCGATACGCCTCTACGACTTATCGATCACAGATGGATTCCCATTCGGCAACCGACAAATGCTCATTTTTATTCTGATTCCAACAAGCCAAAATTTTCGATTCCATTTCCTGCAAAGGGTGCTTAGCCACAATGGCTTCGGGCAGTCGAACGGACGATTTGTAGTGGCCATCGAAGGGGCATCGTATGCCCGCCTTTATTGTATAACCCATTATCCTCATCAGCCTCATCTGGCACCAGCCACTGGTCACCCTGGTGCACAAACCTACCGTCACCAAAGGCTACCACTCCACCACCCACAACGGGTCTCTTCCCTACTGCGTCCTACCGGTCCTAACTGGTCCGCCTTGTATCACTTCTCATACACATCTTGAGACCGGCCTGCATTTACCACCTCGCAAAAAACCAATTGCATTTCGTCCCCCAAAGGCCTAGGCAACGAAGAGATCAAGTTAGCCAAACTTCACCACGGAATAGCAGAATCACCGCAGGGGACCTAGTATACTGCCCCGATGGCGGAGAGCAGTTTCGTCAAATCGTACGGGGGGTTCTCCGCTCCCACCTTCACTTCCATAAGATCGTCTCTTCGTTCCTCTTTCTCTGTCCTCATCAGTAACTTTCAACCCTCGTCCATCGTACAGCGCTCCGCTCTTTTCCTTGGCTTGGGTCGGGTACCGGTGGTTCGCAGCGAGAATGGGGTTCTAGTTTGGATGGGTGATGGTATACAGTGGGGTTCTGGGATCTTCTGTCAGGTGTGGTCCGGAAGAAACAGTCAATTCCTGCTTGGCCAGAACCCTTTTTACTCGTTCTCCTCCTCCAGGCATGCATATCATTACCTCCATTGGCTTGTCTATGACTCCATTAGGTTCTTTCCCCTCTAGTTGGTTTTTCCATGCCTTTGCTCGTCGTATGGCATCGTTCACAGCATGAGCTGGATATCCCAGTTCAAGGTACTTCCTCTTCGTTCTCACAAACCACTCCTTTTCATTTCTAAATTTCATCACTCTCCCAGGAGTACACATCTTTTCTCCTTTCATGATGGCAAGAAGTTAGGTCTTGGAATGGCCAGGGATAAAGTCAATCCCCCCCCCCCCCCCCCCCCCCTCAGTGTGTGTTGGCTTCATAAATGGTGCTCATCGAATCGAACCTTTCCATTTCCCTTGGTGCCCATCGAATCGAAACTTTCCATTTCCCTTTCTATCAGTCAGCGTGTCCAAAAATGGAAATTTGTCTTCCTTTCACCTCTTCAGGTGTGAAACCTAGGTCCGAACCTTATGTGTTTTCAACCTCGGTCAACACCTCCTCCTACCCGGGTCCACAAACCTAACCCAAGATTTGAGCATTGGGTGGTTATGGACCACATGCTCAACCATGTTATGTCTGTTGCACGATTTCGACTATCTTTGGTATTGAAGAATATTCCAGCGGGGTTCTGACCACCTGCCGGTAGGCGACCCCTTGGTACTGCACATAGAATTAACAATCTCCGGTCCAGTTCAACATCCACCTTCCGTGTCTTCAGCCTCCGAGCCACCTTGTCGAACATTTGCATGATTAGGGTGTGGCAAGCTAGGGAAGAGTATCGTGATGTCAAACAACACAAGCCTGTCTGTCATCTTCGTTTACCTTCACTTCCTTATTATTCTCTGCATTTGCCATCAAGCTGCAGTGCCATTCGAAAATTTCTATTCAAAAGTACTTGATTGTGTTGAGTGAGTTCATATGGTTCAGTGGTTGAGGGACATGACAATGACTATCAACATTACAGTGTTGATACCTAGTGTACAAGTTACAGGAGCAAATACTTATAGTTTTTATAGATGTTCTATAATTATTCCACTTAGTATACAGTAGAACCTCGATTATCCGAACTAATTGGGACCGAAGGGTGTTTGGATAATCAAAAATTCGGATAATCCAATTTACATGCAAAATAAGAGGAACAATTTTTTTCTTTACACAGTTTTAGTGTTTGTGTACTATGCTTGATTGTACAAGACTACTGAACTAAAATTTTGCATGAAATGACTCCCAAGAACAAAAATAAAGCAAAGTCCATGCTTATGCCTTCTCTAATAAACGGCAAATTGTTGAATATTTTGTAAGAATGGGAGTTTGGATAATCAGGGAGTTTGGATAATCGGGGTTCGGATAATCGAGGTTCTACTGTAATCTGTCATGCAACAATTGTTTGATCAATCTTTGCGCTCAATGCTACCAAATTACGCTCACCACACCTACCCTCTTGTGGGGTTTGCACTCAGAAAAAAAAACCGTCTAATTCGAGACCTACACAGTATGATTAAAATGATTGCCGAACAATTTTAACACGGAAACAGTTTTAACAAGAAGTTTCAAGCGAAGTTCGACCAGATGGCACTGGCTCCGGTAGATGATCAGTACATTGATAAATGTTCAAGCTGTAATGTGTCCATATGCTTTTCTGAATTCTTTCCTATGGTGAATTTGTCCATATACTTTTGCTGAATTCTTTCCTATGGCCAATTTGTCTAAAAAAGGATTTAAGTTTAATGCAAATAATTACGCCATAATTTTAATTGCCACTTTAAATTCTATTATCTATGAACTTGACCCAAAATGATGTTTGCAAACTGTCCTTATTTTTTTTTTCTTTGTGCTATTTTCAGGTTATCAATATCAGCTGTTGTAATGTCTTACCTACAAAATCCTCAACCAATGGTACCCCCATGGTCTGCAACGTAATGTACAGAAAAAAATTTAGCTTCTATGTAAAATAAAACTCTATTCGTGAACTGATATTCTGTTGTCGTAAGAAAAAGGCGAAGGCAAATGAAGTGGGCTGCACAATGCAAAAGTATTCTTTTAAAGAACAAATTTGAATTTCTCGATAATTTGAATTTCTGTGTAGTTACATTATTGTACGACTACTATAAAAACAAAATGGCCTATAAGTTGGCTCTATAAATTCTTAGTTCTAACAAAAAAAGAAAACCTGTCATAGCATCCGTGGACTGCAGTGACGACCAGTGTGTGGCAATTTAACCGGAAAAAAATAATTCGTGCTTTAAGAAGCTAGGAATCGAACACGATGGCGTGTGAAATTTTACTTTTTGTGTAGATTGGTGCACACCAAACGCTACGATGGGTGATATATTTATCTTCTTATTGCGGTTTTATTTCTCTTCGTAGTTCTTAATTTGTAAAATAACTTAAATGGCAGTAAGTGATCTTGTGACTTTCACTTTGTGAGTGAGGTGTTAAGCCACTAGAGATTAAGTGGTTCTCAGTGCCATCGACTCGTACTGGTCACCTTGACACCAACATACTGGTGCTCAGTTTAATCCTTTCCCGTTCAATAATTCTTATGTTTTTTAAACGAATCCAATAAACTAAACTGTTGTATTATGTGTAAGTGCGTAATTAATACTGCACATATTTTGTACATGTTTAGTAATAATACTGGTGACTACGTAACATCCATCATCATGAAGACTGAAATGCAAAGCCAAACTGCTGCACAAATTCAGAGTTGAAGTTGCACATCAGGCGAATTTTTGGTGATAACTTGGAAATATAGATATTTACTTATTAGCGTCATTGGAAGCTCTTAGAAAACAATTCAGTTGGTGCATTTGAATATATAGGACAAAATTTGGCAGGGTTCTCGAAAAAAAATAGTAGCAAAACCAATCTTAGTGGAATTGGCAGTCTACTTGGCTGAATTAAATTTGCATAAAGTTGTTAGCGTTTCAAAATTTTACGCCCAAAATCTCGTTTTCATTAAAAGGCGAGATTGGTGGCTGAAAGTGATTGTCCATTAGGCAACTGCTATTTCAACTCCTTGCAAAGAAATATGTTATAACAAAGTTTACTGTCTTTGTCTTTTCTGTTAAAAAGAAATGTTCAGGTCTGACTGGCTTTCGCTGTGAATGGTTTTGACTGTAAAAAAAAAAAATCTGTAAAATTATTCAGAGGCCCTAAAAATTGCAGCTTGAGAGTGCAAAATTGCATGCCATAGTACAATTTCAAGTTTGAAGATATTGTTTCCCCACTTCAACATCTTGCGAATTTCATAGTCCTCTACTGCTGATGTTGTAGCCAACTATCTTCTTCAGGCAACATACTTCAACACCACTATTCTACCTCGTCAATTCATCTCAGGTGTCAAATAAATG
>JAHWFP010242002.1:0-21206 GCA_023313725.1 Lithobius niger
TCGAGTATTATAACCGTGCTAGCATCTCTTCGGCAATGTAAATCTAATTCTTGCTCAGTTTTCTCTATTTATTTTGTAAATAACGGCTTAATCGTGGCTTAACGCGTTTACATCTCCATGATAAGCTAGTAATTGCATTTGAATTTTCAACGCTTTTGTCAGAATTAAATGAATCAAAAGTTGGATGATCAATTTCCGCCGATCAATCCAAAGGATCCAACAAAAGATTTGCTATGAAATTTTATAATTTGATTTCAGCTTCGGACAATTCTCCGTTATGTTGTGAAATCTCCAGATAAGAAGCCCCATTAAAAGGAACAGGTTGGTTAGCAAAAATTGTAACAACGATTAAAATTAGTTATTACTATCCTAAAATACTTATCTTCAGTATATGCTTAAATCACCTCGATTTTCTATTTTTATCCGATTTTATTTAAAACTCCTAATTGTTTTAAATCTCTCTCTCATAAAGATTAGTTTAGCTAATCTCCCGTCAGGGGCTGGTGGCGCCTCCCATATACCAATGGTATAGCTGCTAAGGTCTTCACTTCGCTTCGACCCTTGTGTCACATGGGACATTACGGGTTCGCCGCGAGCGGGAAGGATGGGTGGGTTCTACTGAAGGTAAGTATTTTAGGACTGCAAATACTAATTTTAATCGGTGTTAAAATCTTAATTTCTTACTATCTGCAAAATACTAACCTTCATTATGTGATAACTTTGTCCTATTGGCTGGAGGGACAGCACGAACCTGCTAAACTTAAGAGCTCACCTTCTTACCCTACTCACACTTGTTGACACTTCTCACACCACCGCACTGAGCAAATATCATAGAAAATCACCCACCTTTAAAACTCGTAGGTGCTTCTCTCCAGTCATTATCACGTTTCACTTGATGTACCGAGTGTTCCCCACAACTCTATCATTGTGGCAGTATTCCTGTTCACTGTGACGTACATTTTTCACCGTGTCAGTTTTGTAATCACAATCACTCACCAAAATTGTCCACCGATGTGAAACTCCCCGTTGTGTCAAACGGTCTCCTGTGTGAATTTTCGGCTGGTGTGAATATTTACCTGGTGTGAAATTCTACCACTGGTATAAAAATGTTCACTGGTAAAATCTTCCCACCGGTACAAAAAATAAAAATATTTCCGCCGCCGTGTCCGAGCCACTGTGTCACATTAGCAGACAAAATAGAGGTCAATGCCCGATTCTAGTGCCCGCCGCAAAGTGATCTTTCAAGGTCCCACCCCCACTCGAACACTGACGTCCACGAGGTAGTGCGAGATAAAAGTGTTCCGGTTGTTCCATGAACACGGAGCCACAACTTCATCCAACGGTGTCCCGCACGGGGGTGCCCAAGAGGTTGCTAAGGCACGTAATTTATGCACCCGCACTTCAGTTGGGCAAGTCCAAATGGTTGAGTCCCAAGTTGTAAGCGCGTTTAATTACAGCACAAATGCATATCTCTAATTTGAATCATTTGAGTCATACGGGTTGCGTTGAGTTTACCACTCGCTCTTAGGAAAAAGCGCAGTTGGAGGTACTGTCCTTTCTACTGTGTTTTGTTTGGATTTGGGAACCTTTGCTCTATCCAAGTAGTTGTGGAGTGCCCGTATTGAATATTGGGTCCTTTCTATCCTCTCTGGATTGACGATTGGAGCTGGAGCTTTGATTACGATAGGCCTAGGGAAAACGTCCGGCTTCAGGGTCATAGCGTGGAACTCCGTCGGAAAAAGTCAGTCACCAACGTCCGGTCCCTCAAGAAGCGAATTTGTTTGTCTTCTGTTGAGAAGGCATCCAGCTCACTCCGCCTGGCTGAGAAAGATGTAGCAGCGAGGTTGAATACATGGGCTCAAATGGAGGATTCTCGAAATTAGTCAGGACTAAAGGCAAGTTCCATCTTGGGAAGCGTTGCTTAGTCTTCGGCCGCTCGTTCTTAAATACCAGCATGAGCCTCAAGATCAGTTTGCTTGTGACTATGTTCTTGTGCCCTTTATAGGAAAGAGTGAAATTAATGGCGACCTATAGCCCTTTATTGCAGACAAAGCAAGGCCTTTTTGATACAGTTCTTCGAAAAAGGAAGCCAGTAACAATTCAGATGGGTTTGTTGGGTCCAAACGGCGGGATGTACGTCAAAAATGCCATATCTTTCACTTCATTTCAAAAAGTCTTCTGGGTTGATTTCCTGTGGCAGTGGATGACCCTTCCAGCAATTGGAGAATCAAAATGCTCTTCCTTCAGTATCGACGTCACAACCTCCACGCTTGAAGATGGAGGGTTTCGGGTGGATGGTCGTTATGTTGTGTTGGGTGAGGAAGAACGTCGTGATTGGAAGTGGGATGGGGTTCCTACTTTATCTCTATTAGGTCTATGAACCAAGGAGCAGCTGGCCATGGAGGTGCCACCAAGATGAAGCTGCCTCAGAAGAATGGAAGAAATACGTATGCATAGGTCTCCTCCCACTAAGTCGTCTGGGCATCCGTGACCCAAGCTCTCTCGTCTGGATAGCGAGATATGAAATTCGGCAACTGTTGACTGAAGCGAGGCGTGAAAAGTCCACCGTTGGCATGCCCCATCGATGGAGTAAAGCATGACATACCACTGGATCCAGCTTCCATTCCGTCGTTGGAATGAGGCCCTACATGGAGAGCTTGTCCGCCAGCACATTCAGTTTTCCTTCTATATGCCTGGGCTAAAGCAGAACGTTGTTTTCTTCGCAGGATTGGAATAGTCTTGACATTTCTTCCATCATTGTCGCCGAATGTGTTCCACCCTCATCTCTTCATGTAAGCGACCGCTGTGGTGTTGTCGGTCATCACCATGAGGATTTTCCCTTGGAGAAGGGGTTTCCATGCTTGGACAGCAAGGCAAATTGCTCCAAGTTCTAGGACGTTGATGTGACATGGCAGGTCTTCGTCCTTCCACAAGCCCGAAAGTCGGTGACCCTCGAAGTTCCTCCCCGAGTCGATCGTGGAGGCATCCGTGAAAAGAAGGCCATTGGAAGACGGCTAGTGGACTGGTACCCGTTCCATTAGATCCCTCTGCATAGCCCACCAATGGATGTTGTCCCACGGAAGGTTCGACAGAGAAATGACATCTTCTCATGAGGTTTGTAGGTACCATTCCATGTCGTGGAACCAGTGGACGGGCTTCGTCTTCTATTGTCCCTATGGAACAAGCTTCGCGCCGATCTTCGTGATAACGCCGACATGTTGGTATGTAACCTCTGTATCCTCTCTACCGACAAGCGTACCTTGAAAGCGGAAAGATAAAAGTTGGCCCCGAGAAAGAACAACACCCTTGCCTGTGCGAGCCTCGGCTTCTTCATATTCACCCTTAGACCTGGGTTGTTGAACAAACAAAGGCACGTGTCCTTCTGTTCGATGATGCGAAGTTTTGACAGGTTTCGAACGAGCCAGTTGTCAAAATACGCATGAGCTCAGAGATAGAGTTGGTGGATATGAGCAAGAACTGGACGAAGAGTCGCTGTGAAGACTTGAGAAGCGGTGGCCAAAAGGAATTACTTTGAAGTGGTAGGTCTTGCTTCCCAAGCAAAAATGGAAAAGATGATGAACGGAGAGGTGAAGAGGAATATGAAGGTAGGCGTCTTCCAAATCGATCGAAATAGTGTATTCGTCTCGCTGAAGCGCCTCTCTTATGAAATGAATCGTTTCATTTTGAAATGTTCCGTTTCGAGATGGTGATTCAACTTCTGAAGGTTGAAAATATGCGTTGTTCCTATCCCCTTTTTTCCTATCACCCTGGCCGGGCTCTAATATCCCTTGGTGTCGGGAGGGGACGGCTGGATGGCCCCTTTTTCTAACAGTTTCAGAATTTCGTCTTTGAGACTTGCGCTGCACTTTTTGTCTACGATCCAGAGGGGCAGTAGTGGCTGGAAAGGAACAAAACAACAGAAGTTATCCTTTTTCGATTACCGACAGAGTAAAGGCGTCTATTGTAATGAGCTTCCAGTGAAGATGACGCCTCAGTCCACCTACCAGCCAGTGAACAGGGAAGGGCTGCTGGAGATTCGCATCAATAGCGAGACCTCCGTCCTTTTCCTCTGAATAAACCATTTTCCCTACGGAAACCATTGCCCCTGTCCCTATATTGGGAAGGGGCACCATCCTGAAAGGGCGACCTGGGCCTAACGTGTTCGGGGTTGCAGGGTTCCTCGCCGGTTTTTCAACCTTCCCTTCCTTAGAACCTGTTCTTGAGATCGATTCTTGTAAGACCAATAGCTGGAGGACCTCTTCTTCAAGCCATATTGCTGCTGTTTAGGGGTGGGGGCAATCTTCGCCTTATCCTTCAGCTTCGGGGCCAATTCCAGAAGCTTGCCACCAAAAATATCTTCAGACATGTGAATTGGCAAAAGTCGCAACTGACCCAGAGCCTCCAATGGGGTGTTATGACTCTGGGTCTTTATGGAAAAACGAAGCCCTCTTCATCAAATTCTTGCAATCCTCTATGATCGGGTGGTCAGCCAGTTCTGATTTTTCGGCAACTAGGTGCATAAAGGTGTTAGTCATCGTGAAATAGGCCAGGTCAGCGTGGGAATCAGCACGAGTGGCCGACCTGAGGATGGCTTCATTTTCCTTGTAGAACAACAACGGAATCAACACGGAAAGTGGTACTTTAAGGATCGAATCTGCTTTCATCGTGTGAGTCGCGTGGAAATACTCGGCCGCCTTGAAAGTCTCAAAGTGACACTTGTTTGGAGCTCATCTACCCCTCGACCTGATGAAAAACTTCTTGAACTTCGGATCATGAGGAGGGAAGGGCTTCGACAGAGATGGGCTTGTCGCCTTTCCTAGTCAACGACTCCTGGATCAGAAGCTGCCAAAAAGCAACCGGCAGCTTCCCATTCATGACTGTCGGACGTTAAGCGGAGCAAACATCTCTCCTCCCGAGTTAGCCAGAGTGTCTGCGGGAGGGGCCCTCGGGATTAATTTCCGGCAAAATGAAATCCTTACAATATTCCTTTGAATCTGATAAGCTGCGAAAAAGTGCAACGTGAAAAATCTCCCAGGTGACAATGTTAGGGCCTTCTTCAAAAATATGGCTTATGCGTCTTCAATGTCAGAAGAATCGTCCAAACTTGAGTCATGCTCATCGGGGAATTCGGAATCCGGCCAATCAAAACGATGGCGATCAACAAAATCGACTTTCTGCAACTTTGAAGGAGTAGCATTGAGATGTTTGTCAAAAAAATGTCTATCCCTCTTCCTTCAGCTCTCTTCTCATCGAGAAATGTGACATAATGCGACTTCCGAATTATATTAGTACCAGGAGAAAGATAATCCGACCTTGAGTGGTGAGGCAATGCTGGGCAGCGACTAGAGGATGAATGACGAATTGTGTGACATTCCTTGGCGAATTGGCAAATAGTCTCAATTGCGAATAGGCGTTTTGACACATTTGCGAATTGGCAAATTTGCGTGTTGGCGAATCGGCAAAATGTGCGTTTGTTTAGCATTGTTCACAGAATCACTCTTTAAAATCCCCTGTTTCTCCTTCACGGAAGGGGATTGGTGAATTGGGGAAACATTCACCTGTTTATAGCTCCGTCATATTTTGTTTAGTTCTTGTTGGAGCGATAATATCTTGTCTTGTAAAACACAACACGGGTCAGGATAGATTGCTTTTTGCCCAGTTTTTGATTGTTTCCACGTTCTGTTTTGCCTTTTCTCGGCTAGAAGATACGTGGGAAGGTACCACTGTACACACTTATGGCTCAGTACACAGTGCTTTTCGTTCCTACTAGCAATACCATGTTTGCCCTGTTTCAACACCTCCGGTTCGATCTTGCCCGTTTGATGTGAAACGACATGTTTAACCTACTTTTCACACCCGTTAAATTATTTTTCATAATTACATTATGCATATTTACAGATTTGGCTGAGTCTTTATGTGAAACTTTCTACGATTAAACCTGGAAGCCTCATATGTCTTTCGAAACACACGACATGATTCATCATTAGCTGTGCACGCAACAGACAACTCGTCCGTGACATTGGAGCGAAGATGCCAGATGGAAGCACAGCAGCGATAGGATCGGGAAGGCGATTGCCTAATAACTTCAAAATCTTATCTTTGAATGTACTAAAACGATCATCGATGTTAGATTTCACCTCCTGATTCACTGTAATACGCATTGCATCTAATTCCACATTCATGTCCACTTTTGCTGCCTTACGAACTGCAAAAATAACCAACTGGAGATTGCTTTCTTTGAGCAGCATGCTGCCACCGAACGGGGACGAATCAGTGGGCGAATGCTTTTCTTTGAATGCACTGAAACGATCATCGATGTTCGATTTCATCTCCTGATTCATTGTCACACTCATCACATCTAATTCCACATTCATGTCCACTTTTGCTGGCTTACGAACTTCAGAAATAACCAACCGGAGATTGCTTTCTCTGAGTGGCGTACTGTCACCGAACGGGGACGAATCGGTGGGCGAATGCTTTGTGCTCGTTACAGGAACGGGAACGTTGAGATCGGGCAACGGGTCACCCAAAGGTTCGGCAATGGTTTGAGCCGACAGAAAAACAATGGGGCATTAATGTCAGTACTTAAAGCGTTCAAGTGCATGTCAAGGGGTTTTTTATGTTGGAAACACTCGAAATGGGGGTCCCGGAACCACTATGTTTGTCGAGTTGCATGCGCTTTTGAGCCGACTTGCGCTACATCGGCAGGACCGCTTTAACATCGTAGAGGTCATAAATTTCACACCTAATGTCGACAAAATTACACGGACGACATTTCCTGCAGGCTGGGTGAGTGTTTGGTGTAGTTTTCTTACATATGCACAAAGGAAAATTGTCGGTAGCGAGGAGGTGTAGGAGTTTCAAATTTTCCAAGGTGGTGGCGAATGGGCAAAATTCATAACACAAATAGCGTTATTACGGACCGTGCGTTAACAGCACACATGACCGAAGCCAAGTGAAGACCTTGGCAGCTATACCACTGGTATATGGGAGGCGCCAACAGCGCCCCTGATGGAAGATTAGCTAAACTAATCCTTAAAAGAGAGGTACAGATTTAAAACTATTAAGAGTTTTAAATAAAATATGGCAAAAATAGTAAATAGAGGCGATTTAAATGCACACTGAAGGTTAGTATTTTGCAGATAGTAAGAAATCAAGGTCGCAAGTGGTTAAAATGAATGCGCACAATTTTCGTTCAATCTAAAAAGTGCACTACTCTTACAATTATATCATTAATGAATGCCATAATTCAAAACGGATCTATCTAAGCCCTAACTAATTTATTCGATACTTGTTTAATCCCGATCCAGTCTTATACAAGGACGTAATCGTCCGTTAAATATTTATGAGGCCGTGCCGTTTTATTACAAAAGTTTTGCACTCGATTTCCGGTTATGAATTCGTGCAACTTCAAACTTGCAGTCTGCTCTCTAAACGACCCAAGCAACCCTCGCTATCATAACAAATTTTCGGTGGTTCAAAGCCAAGGAGGTGTCTAGCCTATATTTCGAACCAAAATGTAAAAAATGTGCACTTACCAGCGTTGCCGAATTTGGAATTGCATTAAAGAGATATGCACACTAAATCTAAATATCTACTCCAATCATTTGGACAATGTGACATGATCTTATGCAGCACAGTTTTTAATTTTTTTATTAGCTTATTCTACAAGACCGCCTTCACGGCTAACGATTGGGGTAAAATTTATTCGGTTAGTTTGAAATAAATTAGTTAATTTGGCCATAACTTAACCAGTTCACTTCCATTATCTTATCGGATTTGGACTGGATTGCCACAACATGCTATTAATCTCGTAAATAATTTATGAGCCTTTGTATTTGGGATTCCTACACCAACTATGTATCTCAAAAATCGTCAACCATTGTCACGATGTAAGAATTTCTATAATTACTTGTTTGGGTTTGACCGAGTAAATACACGAGGTAATGGTATTTTTGACCCGGCTCGGACTCGGACTGAGTACAAACAGGGTAATAATTATTTATTGAAAAAATTATTTTTATTTAAAACAGTTTCATTTTACCTTTTGGAGGAACCTGCAACTACTTGCATACTGTAGATACTCATTAAGGTGCATAGAAAAAATCAAATAAATGGCTGTAATAGTTTTAGAGAATCATAATGGGCAGTAATGAACTAGAATTGAAACTCTCCATTTTGAGAAAATGTGTCCGAAAGTCGGCGCTAGTTAGGCTACTTAGCGTTGTTCTCACTTGATCAGCAACAGTGTTAAGGTTTATCGACTGCTTTTCCGTTTTAGTTTTGTGTTGTGGTTGCTCTTTCAGTGTTTTAATATTGTGAAACTTAATATTTCTCATGATTTTCAGCGACAAAAGATGCACAAGCTCCTCCGTGAAATCTGAATGGAACCATGGCGGCCATGTTGAAATCGCACCAAACAGGATGTTTCATTTGGAATAATAAGCAACACTCAAAACCAGAAAATGATTTTTTTGAAAATACAAAAAACGTATTTTAATTTTCGTACGGATTTTGAAATTTGCCAACGTGACTAGCCATTTTTTTTTAACCAAATCCAAGAACAGAAACGATTTTTCAAGTGTAAAGCAAAAATACAATTTCCGGATGTCAGTTGCACTAAATAAGTTTAACAAAAACAAAGCTTCATGAAGTTGAGAAAGGATGCAAACGCCGTATGTACAAGCTTGATCTCCCCGTCCCCAAATTATCATTTCATTGACTGTGCTGCGGTGCAAGCAAAACTTGAATTTATGTAGGCATAATGGAAATTATTATTAATTACTTAGTTAGTACGCTTGTGAAATTCATTTCCATCTTATCTTTTTGTAAAGCCAACATGGCCAAAGTAACCAAAATGCATTTTATTTTTCATTTCACTTTATTATTAAAAAATTTGGAACAAAGAATTACTGGTCAATTTAATTGTTGACTTCACCTTTATTTAACATTGTAAAGTTTATAATTAAAAAATTTGGAAGAAAGAATTACTGGTTACTGGTATATTTTACAGCTTTTTTACGTTGGTTTCGTCCTTTTTTGCTTGTGTCCACTTTTATTTTGCTTTCTTTCATTGTTGTACTCTGCGCAATACAAAAATGGACAAAAGCAAAATGAAAATGACTGAAAGCAAAAATAAAGAGGGAACGAAACCAAAGTAAAAAAGCTGTATATTAAACTTTAAAGAAAACATTGAAAATCTACGACCCGGACTTGGCTCGGACTCGGTTTTTTGCGCTCCGGTCGATCCCTATTACTTGTACTTAACGGCCCAATTAACTCTAAAGACCATGAGTATCCTGGCCGTGTAAGGAATTATAAGCCCTTAATGTTGCTTTATTTGGTCTAATACAAACATGACAAATTTGGCAAGTTTTTACGTAATCCGCTACGTTATCCTGCATGCTAGACCAAAAGCAATGACGGTGTATGAGGCTGGAGCAGAATGATAATCTCATACACAGAATTTACTAGGGATATCGGAATACACATTTCAGCTAAATTTTCTAATCTAGCTTAGTGAGGGTCTGCTAGCCAAAATTTATACAAAATGCCATCGTAATCCTTATTAAAAAAAGATTGTTTTTATTTGAAGCGTCTAATAATTCCTCAGATCTTTCAGGCATTTTAACGATTTCATCAAAATAGGGATCATTTCTCTGCTCTGCCGCTAGGTGCGCCCAAGTCCAGTCGGGGTATTGTCTTCTTAATACCGCTACTGAAATGTCTACCCTAGATAGTTTATCAGAGACCACGAGTAGCCTACCAGGTTTACAAAATAAACAAAAATCATATTCATGCAATTACAATAAAATTCTTTCCAATTTAGGAGATGAGGATGAGTTATACAGGTACACTACAGCCATATGGTCTGTGTTTAGGAAATAGGTTTTGCCTAACAGATATACAGGAAAAGCATCAACTGCATTTATTATTGGGAAAATATCTCGCATTGTAGTCATTTCTTCGCTGGGGTGCGTGTTCGGTAAGTGTAGGCTAGTGCATACTCGATGCCTCCGTGTATTTGCGAGAGACATCCGCCCACACTAATTTCAATGCATGTTTCCAAGTAGAATGGTTGCTTAAAATCTGGATGTTTTAGCGTGGCGGCATCCACCATGATCTGCTTTAACTCCCTACAAGTTTTTTCTTCAGCTGCTCCCCACATAAATTTAGTTTTTCCTAGTTAGCTTCGTTAAGACTGACGCATCCTTGAGGAACGAAGGAACATGTCGCCGATAACAATTGCAACAGCTTACAAATTGATGTACTTGTTCAGGATGTTTAGGCGCCATGTAGAGTTCCTTAGCCCTGACATTATCTGAATGTATGCCGTGTTCATCTATCACAAAGCCTAAACATTTAACTGATTCACAACCAAATAGTTTTGCAACGAGATCTAGCACTCATTTACATGACAGATGTGTGTTTTAAAATCTGGACTAGACAGTAGTCACAGTATGTGCCGAGTATGACAGCAAAGATTTGTTGCGCGCAAAATTGGAAATGAGCAGGAGCTGTTTTAAGCCCCATTGGAAGACGCTGGAAGACGTCGGATTTTGAGCTGGACAGGCCCCAACTTTATGCATTGCTGATTCAGCTAATTTTAATTGATAAAATCCGAATTTAAAATCCAAGCGGCTGAAATATTTCGCACCACTGAGATGCGGCATATTTTCAGTCACAGTGGGTACTGGAACACTAATTCTCTCAACAACACTGTTTAGGCCCCTTAAATCCATTACAACGTTACAACCAGTTGGTTTTCCCTTAACCAGGAAACTTGGTGTCATCCAAGCGTGTTTATTTTATTATTCCTACATGAAATATCTCATCTAGGTAACTAGCTAATGAATACCTTTGATGGAAAGGAATTAGATAAAGCTTAGAACGTTCTGTTTCTGTGTTGCCCGTTTTTATTGGAATTTAGTACCCCTCGTAAACACCTAGGTCAAAATTTTTTTTTTAAACAATTTTGATGTGTTTTTAACATGTCTAGAAATTCTACTCTTTGTTTATCAACTAAATCTGGAAAAGGAAACTTATATTTAATTTGATGCTACTTTTTGTCGAGTTCCACTCTCGTTTTAGGCAAGGAGGCACTTGCTAAAGGAGTAGCAGGTCCCTCCACCACATTTTTTCCGTTTAGATTGAGGTGGCTCCGCCGGCATCGCATCAAGTGTATCTACGGGAGCTGAATCGTTTTGATAATCGATAATTACTGTTGTGTAATGCTCCAAAACTATACCCGGTTTTAATTCTACGTCTGATCCGCTAAAATGAATACACATAATACGAAGAATGCCAGCAGGATTAGTATTAACTAAACCACACGCTAAATAAGTCTTAATTTTGCCCAAACTAGGAACGAAAATACCAGTTTGAATTTCTAGAAACGGGATATAAATAATCCGAGTTGTGGTGTCGTCAGTGAGGCACCACAAAGGTAGACATTTTAGTTCCCAGTTGTTCACCCATCCCAGCTTACCCTAACATACTGCCATACATAGGTGTCTTTTGATATCAACTGTATACCATAGTGTTATATGACATTGTCTGTCACATGATCAATACAAGCTTATATAATGTCATGCGACATTGAATAAATGTCCAATCTTGTGTTAGCCTACAACAGAGTAAGTTCTCTTCCTTTCACAATGGCTAGGTAGAACCAACAATGTATGTCACAATTAACATACACTGCAGATTACGAAGAGAGGGTACTTACGCCATTCTTAAATTTGAATCTAGCTTGATAATTGTGTCCGCAACTGCAACTGTAGTGCTCCAGATTTGTGGTGAGTAGCAAATTTTTTCATTTGGCAATGTAATTAGTGCTCTGTAGAAATTATCAATGAGCTTAGATTTTTCTAAAGTGTACTTCGGTTTTGGAACTTTTGTGGTACTGGTGATAATAGTTAAAACCAGTGCCTTATTAACTAGAGCTGGAGGGGGCCATTAGATTTGGGACAGTTAATTTTCACCATAGCCGTGTCTAATGCAACGCGTTGGTGCAACCACACTGGCAATACTATAAAATAAAAAGTTGTATTAAAAACATGCCAAATTTAATTATGCCATGCCCTTAACCAGGCTGGTTTTGCCGGCGTCATTTTTAACACGGAAGTGTTTATGTGAAACAGTGAAACTTGGTCTGTACTTGTTGCATAGGCCCACAGTGGTGTTTTGTAAAATTGGTTGGGAAGCATTATTAGATCTTTAAAGCCTAGTAAATTAATTTAAGAGTCTTGTAGCCTAGAGTAAATTGGAAAGTAGGTAGGCTACAGTATATTTGGCTTAGTAGATAAGTAGTTACCGGTAGTCTCGAGTGGCTTCGAGTTTAATGTTAAATTAAATCAAATTGTAGCATTTAAATTTAATTTAATTTAATTTTGCTACTGTAGGCCGCATGCCTGAGATGGGTGTCAAATCCGTAAACACTGAAAAAACTGTTCCTTTGACCAGCGAGGAGACACTGTAGTTGATACAGTGGTTAATACCGTAGTTAATCCAGTAGTGAGCGTTAACGCTACTTTAAACTTAAGTGTCTGACAGCGATCCACACATGGCTGAAAAATCTGTAGGGCTGTACGCTGAATTTGATGCGGAAAATGACACATGGGAGAAATACTCCAACCGAATAAGCTACTATTTTCATGCACAAAAGGTAGCCCCGGCTTACCAAATAGATTTTTTAATGGTTTTAGTTGGACAGAAAATGTTTGATCGAATTATAAATATAATTTCTCCAGCATTACCAAATTCCATGATGTATGCTGTTCTGGTCAAAACCATACTAGATGACGTTGAACCACTACCTTCAGTTGTTTCTGAAAAAGTAAAGTTTTTTAGAAGAACGCAGAAAACTGATGAAAGTATTAATGATTACATTGCTGTATTAAAAGTATTCACTAAATACTGTGATTTCGACAAGATAACCGGCATAAACAATGAGATGATTAGGGAAAGGTTAATAGGTGGAGTCCGTTTCAGAGAGAATACAGCGCGAACTTTTGAAACAAACACTTGATTTAAAGGCTACAACATCTCTAGCTTTATCCCTTGAATCTGCTGAATTAGATCAGGTGCAAATCCGCTCTCATTTAAAGTCTGTTAATTATATCTCTCAGAAAGCTAAAAAGGCTCAAATACAAACCAAATCCACTAAGGATTCAAACTGTTTCTACTGCGGAAGAGCCGTACATGTCAAATCCAGCTGTGATCAAGCACGTCAAGGATTATATTTGTGGCCATTGCCACACCGCTGAACATCTGAAAGTAGTCTGCAGAAAAGCTAGTAGTAGCAGTAAATTTACTAAAACTACTGAGACTAAATCTAGGTCTAAACCTCAACAGAAATACAGCCACATAAAAAGGTGCATAAAGTAGTCCGTGAAACCGACAGCGAACCTGAGATTGAGGCAGACAAGTCTGAGTGTATTTCTGAAAGCGATTATAAGTCGGAAGATGATTATTGTATTCAAAACAACACAGTGGGAATTTGTAATGCACCAGACCAAAGTTCTATTCCATTATCAACTAATAAGATCGTTATATTTATTAACTCCATGAAAATTCATAGGTGGATATGCCACTCTGCTTTAATGGGGTTGAGCTCCAAATGGAACTCGATTCCGGGGCAGATGCTACAGTAATTCCTATTGAGTGGCATAGAAAGTATTTTCCGGACTGTCCATAATAGCTAAGTCCGTATTCTATATGCTCATACACTGAAGGAGAGGAAAAGACTATTTACACAGTAAATCTTAAGGTTACTATTAATTGCCAAACAGAAAACTTGAATGCTCTGGTTTCAAAACAATATAAACCAGCCTTAATGGAAAAAGATTTGCTATCCATCTTTAGAATTAATTTTGATCCTTTTTGTGACTTACAAACTAAAGTAAAAAGTGTCAAAAAGGTTAAAGCTAAAATTTGACCTGTTGAGACTGCCGAAATTGTTAAGGGTTTTCCCGAATTGTTCAGTTCTGGTATGGGAAAATTCAAGGGGTATAAGGCCAAGATTCAGCTAAAGGCTGATGTAAAACCTGTGTATTGTCGAGTCCGTCCGGTACCTTTGGCTCTCAAAGAAAAAGTTAACCAGGAGATCAGGCGCCTTGTGAGCCTTGGAATCCTGTACCCATGGAAACCTAAGAATGGGCAACTCCTATTGTGATAGTTCATAAACCGGATGGAGAAATCCAGGTGATAGGCGATTATAAAACAACCGAGAACCCACAACTGGAAGTTGACCATTATCACACGGCTGCAGAATAGTTCAGTGAATTGGCAGGGAGTGGCACCTTTAGCCTTATCGATCTTAAGGATGCCTTCTTACAGGTTGAACTAGACCTTGAATCACAAGCTGCTTTAACGATAAACACGCTCTTGGGACTTTTTCGTTGGTTACCTGTACCTCTAGGCCTAGCATCTAGTCCTGGAATTTTCCAGAGGGTCATGACCAAAATAACAAGTAAAATCCCTAAGTGTCTACCATTCTACGATGACATTCTCGTAAGTGGAAAAGGGGAAAAACACGACGAATCGTTGAACCAACTTTTAACTGCTTTGCCGGATGCACTGGTTAGGCTTGGGATTGATAAGTGTAAGCTGTCGCACCCTGAATTGAAATACCTAGGGCATATGATTAATGCAGAGGGCCTGCACACACTTCCAAATCATTGAAGCTGTCACAAAAGCACCAAATCCTACTTGTATTCCTGAGCTACAAAGCTTACTAGGATTTGTTAATCATTACTCAAAATGTCTACCAAACCTGGCTCATATTCTGGCTCCAGTCATCTGGCTGTTAAGCCCTAAAGTTAAATGGGTTTGGTGGGCAGAATGTAACCAGGCAGTTAACAAAGTTATGCAACTATTTATTAAATCAAATGTTCTAGTCCACTATGATCCAAAACTAAAGTTGAAACTAGTCTATGACGGTTCCCCCTATGGAATTGGGGCGTGCCTTATGCAGGTCACGCCCAACGGTGAATCACGACCCATTGCCTTTGCTTTGCGCAAGTTAACCACGGTGGAGCAGGGGTACAGTCATTTTGATAGAGAAGCCCTCAGCGTGGCGTGAGGAGTTAAACGATTTCATGAATACGTTTATGGCCAGAAGTTCATATTGCAATCTGACCAGAAAGCTCCAATATGGATTTATGGTCCTAAGAACGGTATCAGCAGCTTTGGGCAGTAATGCTCAATGCTTACACCTATGATTGCCAACATATACCGGGAAAAGAAAATCTGACAGCAGATGCATTGTCCAGGCTGAACCTCCCAAATGTTAAGGAGTTTGAAGAAGCTGAGGCTCAGTACCACGTTCTGGTCTTAGAAACAATTTCTAATCTACCAGTACTGAATGAAACCTTGGTAGTGGAAAGTAGGAAGGATAAAATCCTTGCTAATGTGTATTGTTACGTTAACCACGGTTGGCCTGCTACTTGTGACAACCCTGACATGCAACTGTACTTCACACACCGCAATGAAATCTCTATCGAATCTGATACAATGCTTTGGGGGTATCGAATTATTGTGCCGACAGCCTTGCGTAAACAAATATTAAAAGATCTGCATAGTTCTCACCTAGGAATCGTTAAGTTTAAAGGGCTTGGCTAGAGCTAAGGTTTGGTGGCCTTCCATCGATAATGACATCGAACGTAAAGTTAAATCATGCACTAACTGCCAAGAGTTTAAGACTACTCAAACTGCAAGACTCAAGCATACCTGGGAGTGCCCAATCAAAGCTAATGCGAGATTCCACGCCGACTTCCTCGGGCCGTTGGATAATTGCATGTTTTTGATAATGGTGGATGCTTATAGCAAATTACCGTTTATCCACAAAATGAAAATTACAACGTCTGCAAAAGTAATAGATATTTTCAATAACGACATTGCCGAATACGGTTTAATGGATTCGTTAATTAGACAACGGAGCCCCATGGATGTTACAAGAATTCCAATCATGGTTAAAGGATAATGGAATCGGATACCTAACCGAGCCAACGTTTTCCCCGTGCGTAAACGGATTGGTGGAAATTTATGTACGTAATTTCAAACGCGTATACAATGCTGCACGGCGCGATGGTTCAACTATCCAAGAAAGCATAAATGCATATTTAACATAAATGCGTATTTATTATTGTCACGTATTACAATAAGTGCTACCACCCATGCTACATCTGGCAAACTTTACTTTAATTGAGAATTAAAATCTCGCTTGGATTTGTTATATATTCTGATCCCGAATCTGTTGTTAAGAGAAACCAACAAAAACAAATCCAGAGCACGCAACACCGAACGTTGCTTAAATATCAAGTTGGCAACAAAATATGGTTCCGAGTTTTCAGTACGACGAACAACAAGCTATGGTCAATAGGCACTATCGCTAAAATATTGGGCCACCAAACATACATTGTAGTTACAAATGATAATGCTTAAGTCAAAAAATACCAACGAGACCACCTTCGTGCTAGATTAACAGAAGATTCCGTTGATAAACCGATCGATTCGTTTAATCCGGCATCGAAATCTGTAAATTCTGGCATGAATAAATACGGCGGTAATTTGGAAGAACACCAAAACACAAGAAGAAAGTATTTCTATCGGAAACCAACGTCACGATTACGGAATCAGGGACAGATTCAGTCAACGCAAATACGAAACGCAGATCAATGGGCCAATCACGGCAATCTGCTGTTGCTACCCAGGTTAATTCACCAATCAAAGCTGCAACACCTGATAATTTACTTAATCCGACACCAGGTGGCAGCAAACGCAAGAACTTGTCTCCCCGTACCGAAGGCAGAAGGCCCAGTCCCTGCCATATTAACTAGGCAGTCTCCATCAAAAACCGAAACAGAGCCCACTAAGTCTAAGACAAGTAATAGAAAAGCTGTGAAATCTCCACTTCGTGATGTGGAAGTGTCACAGCCTCCCAATGCCAACAGGCCGTTCAAAATGCCTGCGTAAAGCTTCCGACAAGCTTAACATTTAATAACTAATAAATAACCAGTTACTTCTCAGTTTTGGCTAACTACTGTAAATGTTGTTATCGGTTATTCGTCAGTTCAATAGAGAGCTGCAATTTTATTAGTGCGAGAGGCTCGCAAAATTTCGCATAAATTGTTACTCGTACAGGGAATTAACCCTGTCATTTTAAATTGTGCAGTGTCGGCAACATGTTGCGTTATAGGTGCTCGTGAAGAAAAGAAATTCTCCAGTTTTAACCATATATGTGTCTTTCTTTTACATGTAAATATTTCCTGCGTGTCCACATAATGCTGAGGGAGCATAATCAGCTATGTTGGCAATTGTAACGCAGCAACAGATGTCTTATAGCTATAATGAGTTAACTGCAGCTAACCAACCCAGTTGCAAGTTCAATATAGCTGAAATCTAAAATGACAAAACGAAAAAAGGAAACACATTCAAGAAATAATACGGATGTCAAGATGCTAATAATTTCTCAAGCATTCTTACAAAAGTGTTGTTTTGTTTAAATGTTTTAATAAAAAGTGAAAAAGTTTCAATACATGCATATTCTTAGGCTAGGCAGTGCACTAATAAAAAACTACGTCTTCGAAAAATAATACATTTTTTTTCCGAGCATAGACAATAGTTTTTATTTTTTATTCCGTTGGTTGTATTGTGGTGTCGTCAGTGAGGCACCACAATGGTAGACAGTTTAGTTCCCAGTTATTCACCCATCCCAGCTTACCCTAACATACTGCCGTCAAGGGTAAGGTCTATATTACCCTTACTGCCATACATAGGAGTCTTTCGATATCAACTGTATACCACAGTTGTTACGGGCGCCTTCATTCCCAGCTGGCTTTGCCATGGGAGCAACAGGCACTCAGCTTCCGGGGCTTCCGCCCTCACATGCTCTCACTCACCTGGTACCAACATGGCTGATCAGTCGTCTCACACGATCGCTCCTCAGTACATGTTGGGCACCCAGCAGGAGTGAGGCCCACGGAACATCACCCCATCCAAGTGTGATTATCCAGTCGAATAAATGCGTCAACAACCACCAAGTACTGAGCGAGTTTCTTAAAACTGACACAAGTAAGTGATTTGAGCTGGGCGACAGGCCATCGCACGATGATCGTCTAGCTCGTGGCCCCGAACATTGCGTGAGTCGACACGAGTGAGTAACATTGGGCAAGACCCCCCCCAACATCGTGATGCCCCAGGGACAGTGTTTTATTGCTCAACAAAATTTTTTGACTTAAATCATTCAAAACCTGAACTCTGACCCCACCCAAAACCTAAATCCGTAGAAATCCGTACTTTTGAAAATGTTGCAACCACCACGTGGCCGTCATCGTCAGGAGAATTGAAAATTAACCATTATTAACGGCATGCGTAACGTTGGGCAAGGGCCCCCCCCCCCCCCCAACATCGTGTCATGTAACATTTGTCTGTTACATGATCAATACAAGCTTATATAATGTCATGCAACATTGAATAAGTGTCCAATCTTGTGTTAGCCTACAACAGAGTAAGTTCTCTTCCTTCACGATGGCTAAGTAGAACCCACAATGTACGTCACAATTAACATACCAGTACACTACACGGGTAATCCAAGTTTCTGCGTTTGTTGGAATTATCTTTTCTTGAAATAATGACACCTTTAACTGCCACGTATTCCCGTTTAGACGAACAGTTCCATGAAGAGTTAGGATTAGCCTCACAAATTCCTCGTTAATTGTTGTAACATGAATACTAGCTGGCCTGTACATGTTCCTGTTAATAATTTCCTTGTTTTGATTATAATTTTGCCAAGCCAATTCTGCCGTTGACAACAATTTAAACTCTGACATGCCAATTTTCAAAATATTTTCTAAACAGTTTATCGAAATTGAATCTGACTGATTTCACAAGAAATCAAAGCATAATAAAACTGAAATTTTGCCAAAAGATCGGTCCAGAACTATTATGAACGAATTCCTGTTCTTTATAAAATTCACATTTTGAGATTAGTTTCAATTTTTTGGTCTGTTTTGATATTTGTTTGCCCTATTCCAATTTAATTAACTGGGGTTTCCATTTCAACTAATTGATAACTCAACACTGATATCATTTAATAACTCTTGTGCTACTCAATTACATAATAAAGATAATGACGAGCCTGTATCAAGCAGTGACATTCTAGGTTTATTACCAACGTCAAACACAAAATGTGGACGTAAATAAGCAATGCTTGCATTATTTGTGCGCTATGAACTGGAATATCATCGCCATTAAGCGACAACTGCTCTGAAACACACTCAAGGTCAAGTAGGTCACAATTCTCATTTCTAGTTTGGATTTCTGCCGCCAGATGCCATTGGCAGCACAAACGAGCGCCTTATTTTCCGAAATGTTCATGAGAAGATTTCAATCCCGAGTTAATGATTTATTTACGGTGTTTGGGCAATCTGGGTTACCCACACATTTACTGTCCCAAAACTGTCTCAAATTGTTGGTGCATTAATCCCTTCAATTGTTGGAATTCTAATTCGTAAAGAAATACATAAAGAATTTCATAAAGAAGAATTTCAGAGAATTTGAAAGAAGAATTTCATAAAGAAATACATAAACTGCTTATATGCAAAAAATCGCAACATTATTTTTTCATAAACGAAAGACAAAGCTCTCTAGTGGGCTAAAGTTTACAAATGATTTATATCAATTAAGAGCTAAACTACTATAGTTTTTCTAGTGTAACACTGCATTTTGCGCTATTTTAACACAAGTTCCATTTTTAAACTGTCGTAGCTTAGCTTCTAATTAATATAAATAGTTTTAGTTGCCCTTGTTGGAAAATACACATCTTCATCTTTCATCTAAGCCTAATCATGGCCATTTGTCTGAATTAGAACGGGTGATGCAGCAGTTTAGATGGAACTTGCGGTAAAATAGAGCGAAAAGTACAGTGCTACAACGTAGGTAAACTGCCGCAGCTTAGCTCCTAATTAAAGCGGTATAAATCGCTTTAATTACCCTTGTTGGAAAATATACATCTTCATCTTTCATCTAAGCGTATCACGTCCATTTATCCGAATTAGAACGGGTGGTGCAGCAGTTTAAAGATGGAACATGCGGTAAAATAGAGCGAAAAGCACAGTGCTACAACGTGTGTAAACTGCCATAGCTTAGCTCCTAATTAATACAAATTGCTTCAATTACCCTTGTTGCAAAATATACATCTTCATCTTTCATCTAAGCCTAATCACGTCAATTTATCCAAATTAGAACGGGTTCTGCAGCTGTTTAAAGTCAGAAATTGTATGTGTAACATCAGGCCCAAAATAACTTGAATTTCGGCAAGAAGGATTAATTTTACCAAAAATAAGAATAGAACATTTTTTGAAGGAAATCTTATTCTAACCATAATTGGAAAACAGGTTAATTTTCAATCGGATTAACGGTTTAGACGCTAGAAGCAAAATACCGTTTTTCGTCACCATTTTTGGATGCCATCTTGAATTCCCCGAGGGTGCCAAGGTGGCATCATTATGTTTTAGAGTACGGACATATTGTAGAACATCTCTGTACAAAAACATTTTGGGCAGACTATTCTAGTCCTCAAATAGTTACACTAACCGAATCACATTGCAAATCATATTTGTTGTTTACTGATTTTAAAGCTCTCTGAAGCTCATCACTTAATTCCAAATTATTTTCTAATGAACTTGAAATGTATTTGTCAGTACTTTGCCGAAAAACAAAGCCAATCTGAGTAAAGCCAACGTACGATCTGACAACAACAATTTTTGCTGGTGCTAGTCGACCTCTGAATACAATTCATTTAACATTTATTTGCTTGATCACATAAGAATTACTGAACGCAATTACGTTAATGAAGTTCTTGCTATTCCTTTTAATTGGAGGTTTAACAGGATTTTGAGCATGAATTGAACCAATATTTAAATTGGATTTAAATTGAACCGTATTAGTCTGCTTACAATCTAGGCTATTTACCCAGTTTTTTTTTTTTAATTAATTTTAGCAGACTGCATATCCTCACCACCCTGAACCACCTGCCTGCATAGCATACTGTGAGACCGTGTTTTCATTAAACTGCTGACCAGGGACGTGCACAGGCCCCCGAGAGAGAGAGCGAATTTTTTTCTGGGCACTTTTTTTTCCCGTGTTTTAACTCTTTTTACCCCCCTTTTGTGGGACTTTAACCATTTGTGCCCCCCCCCCCT
>JAHWFP010242002.1:21306-31419 GCA_023313725.1 Lithobius niger
AGCCGTTATTGTTCTTTTTTGGCATTTTTTAGGCTATTTTACACCACCGCTCCACCGAAAAAGGCACTTTTTTCAGAAAAAAGGGGCACTTTGCCATGAAGGCAGGGGCTAGGGCCCCCCCCCCCAGGCACGTCCCTGCTGTTGATTGATTAATTTGATTATTGCTCTGTTGTTGGTTATGCCTCTGCTATACCCACAGTTGTTTTAATTTTGCCGTTAGTTACCAACTTTACCGTAACCACCACTATTGCCATTTTTTTTGCCAAAATTCTGTCTACTGCCCGAATTAACTTGGGATGCGCCCCGATACTCATTATTTGCGAAGAATTTCAATGGCCACCTGTATAGTTTCCCTGGTTGCCAAAATTTCCATGGCCGCCTCTGCAGAAATTTTGACCACACCCTAGGCACCTAAAGCAGATCTTATCCTCATTTTGACCAGGACGTACAGATCTCACTCTAGCATTATTTAATGCAGACTTGTTTGAATTTAACTTACTCACGCATTCTTCCAATTTCTTGACTTTATCAACTAATGTGCCTAAACCCAGATCATTAATGCCAATTTCTGATGTTTGTTTATGGTTGGCAGCTTCGGCTGGCATAGTAGAAGAAATAGAATTCCTATCTCGAACATAACCGTCTATCACAGAAAGCTTCCCTTATTGCTGCTTTATACATTTAATGAAAAGTTTTTCGAACCTGAGAAGTTATATGTCCCTCAATTACAGGTGGCATAGCGTTATACCCCTCAGCCGCCGCGCCGTATTCGGCGGCCGCCTGGCCTAGCAGCCGAAAAAAATATGGCTAGAGCCGCAAATTTTGAAGTTTTAATGCATAAAAAAGTAAAGAAACAGCCATGAAGTTAGTTGTAACTTGTCTCAAACTGTAAGCTGCTCTCGAGTGCCTTATTTTTCATAGTGTTTAAAACCATATTCGTTTGCCAGAAATTTATTCATGCGTGTATTTGTGTGTTCATTAGCATGCATGGTTACTTTTCGTTTCGTTTTCAAGGTTAGAGTAATAATAGTCAGGACACATCGCTGTGGAAGCATTACTTAAAAAAAAATGAGTGGTTATGTGGCTATGATTTTTAATTTGAGGGTTCTTCGTAAATATTTCCTTTTTTCATTTGTGATTCACCTGGAAATCCATTAGGCTTATGTCCTCTTCCCCTTTCCATTTCGTTATTTTCTTATGCAGTTAGTTTCGTCATTGATATCTTTGATTCATTTCGATCGATTTAGCCGAAAATTAGCCGTCAGCCAGCCGAATTTATAGTTGGCCGGTGGTGGCCATAAAATGTGTGCCTAGCCGCAATTTAGCCGAAAATTCTGTTAAGCGGCTGAAAATGACAAAATAATGCGGCTGAGGGGTATACATAGCGTGGTGAAAAGCACTCCCCAATGCTTCATCCTTACTCTGAAGCTCCTTCACCATTACCGTCCCTACCCTTCTGGCCTTCATTTGTTGTAAGCATCCTCCGAATGCACAAGACAGTATCTTGTTGTAACCTTTTCTTTCTAGATAAACGCGGATGCGCAGTTGGATCCGCTATTGTACTGTGTTTCAAACACAAAAACAAACAAACAAGTTCGACAGATGGCAATCCAAGCATGACAACGGACAGCTTGGCGTCCGCCCCTCTTGCATCTCATGCATATTTGCACACAGTCTTCACGTCAATGCATCCTCAACTACATGCAACTTGGTCTTCATCACTGTAGCTTTTTGACGCGCACCCAGCGTTAGCCATGGCGCCAGTAGGAGAGAGGGTCAATTTTGCTACGTAAATCCTATCGGAAATCCTAGATTCTTTTACATGCCACAATCAACATGAGCACAAGACATCACAGGGCCCTTTTCTGCCCGAAAATGCCAGGGGTGGCTGAGGCTGGATTCAAACCCGGGACCTCTGGCCCTGGAGACGGTCATGCTAACCACCAGGCCACCTTGCCCCCCCAGTCTGCTATTACTATTGCTGCCGTTTGAATGCTGAGATCGAATTGTCTCTTAATTCCCTAACCAGATCAACTTGAATTCCGGTTGCTTTTTGCAATGACCCATAACTAGTCTGCATGCACTCTCAACAAAATCTCCCTAATTGATTATTCATATCGGCACCCGTTTGATGTGATCCAGCTACCGTATTTCCTTCAGTGTCACCAGCCTTGGCTTGAGCCGAAACACAAGAATTGGATGACGACCTAGACTTACGTCTACCCCAGGAGACATTATTGACACTTTCCCACGAGTCAGCGAACTAGAGTGCTCGCGCCGCAAAACTGGTGGAGGAGTCTTGTTGTGTTCTCTATCACCAAAATTACAATCAGACTCGAAATCAACTAATTGCAACCCTGTTGCGGACTTGATGCAAAGGTATGCTGGTAGAAATTTCACTTAAATTTACAAAATCATCCCAGTTCAATGACTTTGCAATAACCCTGCCTCTCGATGAGTGCCTAACTGCTCCCCGAGATAAACGACTTCTACCTCTAGGCATTTTAAAGCCACAGTCCCAAAATAATGCAAAATCTAATTAATTTGAATGCCGACAGGCTCATTTTACTGTGGTCTGGAACATTATTACAATTATAAATTACGCTGTGACCACATGTTCATCAATTTTACACATTAACTTGAAGTTACAAGTTAAAGAAGAAATCAGGAGAGCAGGCGTATGAGAAACTTCCATACCAACTAGGGAGCTCGCCCACTGTCTCTCTATCACGTCACCTCTCAAATCTTTCAACTATGCATTCAACTACGTGTCTGCTTCTTCCATTTCACATCCCAGGGTCTTTGAATGTGCTCGCCGATTCCCTCTCTCGCCGCAACCCAAGCTCACCCAACTTTGTGAGACTGTACTACAATTTATGAATGAGCACGAGAACCAAAGACACAGTAGATGATACTTTCACCATACTGCCAGAAGCTGTTAACCTGAAGGTCCTCCAAAACACTGAATAACTGGGAAAACTGTATCAAGGTTACCAATGAAACAGAAGAGAACGGCATTCTCCCATTTTTAGATGTACAGTACTGGTAGCGCGCGAAGGGAAAGTGCTAAGTTGGGAGCCGTACCAAAAACGTACACAGACGAGAAGAGGAATCCCGTATAGTATAGTCTGGGCCATCCAAAAGCATAACTGCAAGGTATCGTAGCGAATAAAATGAAATGGGTAAAACTGAGGTCAAAGTCGAATGTGGTGGCTGAACACTGGTATTAAGAAGTAAAGCTCCACTTTTTTAATTTGGGATATATAATAATAATAATAATAATAATAATAATAATCTTTGCCACCCCTAGGGGTGGGAGGGTCATGGAAGGGCGGTGAGCCACTAACACCATACCATGAAATGAGGAGTAATGGGAAAAAATTAAGTACTCTCGGGCCAAGAACGCTTCAAGAATGGATGAAGATTTTCCATGTTGAGGTGGCGACGAAATCCCTGCACCGTGTTTTGGTTTACGGTAAGCTCGCTAAGAGCGTTCCAAACCCGAATGACTCGCACCGAAAAAAAATTTCGGCGAGAATTTGTTGACGAGGCTGACATTGCGAGTCTCCAGCTATGACCCCTCGTTCGACCAATACAAGGCGCAAAATCAAAAAAGGGGAGGCTGATAGATGTGAGATTGTGTAGGATCTTGTAGGTTAAGATTAAATCAAATTTGATTCTGCGTAACTCAAGTAGCTCCAGACCAGCCTTTTTAAGGCGTTCAGAGTAGCAAAGGTCACGGAATCCCGGAAGTCCCTTCGTCAATCTGCGTTGGACAGCCTCAAGGCGGTCGATATCACCCAGTAAGTGAGGAGACCAGACTGGTGTTGCATATTCTAAAAGTGGCCGCACAAACACTTTGAAAGCCCAAACCTTGGTAGACCAATTACCAGAAGTAAAACACCGGTTGACCATTGCAACCCGACGGTACGCCTGCGTGCAGATCTTATGGCAATGAAGGGAGGATTTAAGACTATTTACGAACCACACTCCCAAGTCCCGAACCTCCAAAACAGATGGAAGGGAAGTATGGTCCAGGTCATACACAGAACAAGAATTTTGCATGCCCACGTGGAAAGTGAAACATTTGTCAACAGATAGTGGCAGCTGCCACCTCCTGGACCAATTTGCCACCTTCTGTATTTCAGCCTGGAGTTCCAAAGACTTAAAAGGAAAATAATTTTCCGTGCCAATTTTGAGGTCATCCGCAAATTTGAATCCAAAAGTGTTACCAGCGGAAAAGTCAAGGTCGTTAAGATATACAACAAACAACAGCGGACCTAGGATTGATCCCTGGGGGACCCCGCAAGGGACAGGAGCACTCGATGAGAGTGAAGTTGCAACTGCAACCCGTTGAGTTCTGTTGCTCAGGAAGGCCTCAATCCAGCCAGCCAGCTTACCCTTAATGCCACAATTGGCAACCTTAAATAGCAGTTTTCGATGAATCACTGATTCGAAGGCCTTCTTGAAGTCAAAGTAAATAGAGTCCGATGGTATGCCAATATCAAGTGCGCAAGTCCAACGATCCAAGACAGTTAGTAACTGAAGAGTGGCAGATCTATTTGGAAGGAAACCATATTGGTCAGACTTAATAGTAGAGTGGTCCTCAAAAAATTTCAAAATGACATCCCGAATAATGGATTCCATAATTTTACAGGCAACACAGGTCAAGGCAATGGGCCGGTAGTTTGTCGGATCTGAAGAAGATCCCTTTTTGAAAACCGGAATAATTGTAGCTGAACTCCAAATCTTAGGGATGCTACCCTGAAGGAAGGAGAGAGTAAACAGTTTAGAGAGCGGGTAGCAAAGTTCACGGGCAAGCTGCTTGAAAAGGAATGCTGAAAGGCCATCTGGTCCACGCGATCGGCTTGGCTTAATTTTGTTTATTGCTTCAAACACAAGTGTGTCAGTAAAAAGCACGTTTGTGCAAGATACACTGTCATTAGACAGGGAACCTAAGCGAGAAAGTGTATCGCCATTGTCAGTAATGACATTTGACGCAAAGGTGGAACCAAAGGCCTCTGCCTTTGCAAGGTCCTCAGTAAGATAATTGTTGCCTACTTTCAAAGGAGGCAAAGTACGTGGAATAGAGGTTCTTGTGCGATAGAGCCTGATAAGAGCAGCTAGTGACCCGTCCCGGATTGCTGCAGCTTCACGCGAACTATGCCACGTTTCGATTGAATCAGAGTAAAGTTTACGTTGAATATTATATGTCTGCTTAGCGTTATCGCTGGGGTCAGTCCTAAGGCGTCTCCACAATTTAAGCTTTCGGAGACGAATTTTGTTAATAAACCGAGGAATCGAATGTGTCCTACAGATTTTTATATTACGTGTTTCGCTGCAGAGTAGAATATGGCTGGTTAAAATGCTATGGAAGCAGTTCCAAGCACGCTCGATAGTAGGATGCACATCATCAGCTAAAATTATGAACACAGCGATCACAAAAACTAAGAGGTGGAAATGACTGAAGAATACTGAGACAGTACAGCAACAAAACAAACCGTGGGAAGTAATCACATATTCAGGGAGACGTAGTAAGCCAATCAAACAAGAGCTGCACCAAAATGGAATAAAAAGCTACTTCCGACACCAACCTACCGTAAAGAATATCTTGACGAGTAAAGAAACGAAAGACACTGAGCAGAAAACTATCAGTAAAAGAACAGGAGAGAAAGAAAAAAACCAAGAAAAAGAGTCTCATGAAAGTAACCGAAAAAAATACAGGCAGTGTTTTGAACGAAACAGATAAAAGTGCACAGATACAATACTAGATACAGCATGCGAGGCAGAAAAATGAAAGGGAAGAATTAGTAGCGGATGATCCATTCCCCAAAGAAATCATTGACAAAAAAAGAGGAGGAAGAAGAAAATCGGTCCAACAGAAAACAACTCACACGAGGAGTTGTGTACGCTGTCCCCTGTGCTGGATGCAACAGCATCTACGTAGGGAAAATAGGAATAGGTAGGTTTCATTTTCTTGACTTCGGTTCCGGTTTCGGTTTTCACGCCCACAAAACCTCAGTTTCGGTATCGGTTTTTGCCACCATCCACCCCAACCAGCTATTTCTAGTTTTTTTTTTCGTGTAACAGTAGTATTGCTAGCGTCTAACTCACCTTCTGTTTTTACTTTCAGCAGCATCAGCGGTCTAGCTGTGGCATCATTTTCCACTACTATTTTCTTTTTAATGACTAGGAGCTTTGCTGTCATTTATACGTAAAAAATGATCAGTATTAAAAAAAATTTAAAACAACAAATCAATTTTTGATTTTTTAAACACCGTACGAAAAACTCTTACAGCAAGGCTGGTTAAGATGATTTTTGTTGCCCAACCGAAAATATGCATTACCTGTTTTATATGCGTTCTCTCAGGTTTCAGTGCTTCTTCCAGAGAAAAGAGAAGAAAGTTGGCTTCCCTGCCAGTCTCGTAGTTATTCCACTGCACCTGCGTGGAAGCAGTCCTCCCTATATAAATGCCGGCGAGCGTTTATTCCTCATCTCTTCCCATAATACTCTCCATCGTCACAAAGGCAACTCGAGAGGGGAGGAAGGGCGGGCCTGTTTTGTAAAAACAGGTAAAGTATATTTTCGGTTGGGCAACAAAAACCATCTTTAACCAGCATTGCTTGTAAAGATTGAGTTTTTGGTTGCCTTCGAAATCTCCATTACCTGTTTTATATGCACTTAACAGACTTCGTTACCGGAGGCGGGCCTTGGTGATGGGCACCCAGGCTACAGACTGGCTACCAGTGGCGTAGCTACGTTAGGTGTGGCTGGTGGCGAATTAGCCCGTCAGGGCCCCCTCCTTAGTAAACACAATGACCTACAAACAACGCACTAGCTGAAACATGTTTAAATCCATACTTTTCTAATTTTCTCTAATTTTTATTTATAGTGAACATAGGGACCACTTTTTCGTACTTCAGTACTTCACTTTTTCTAAAAAAAAAAAAAAAAAAAAAAAAACTTGGGGAAAAATTTGGATTTAGAGAAATTTTTCAGCTTGTGCATTTTTTCTGGTCCACCATGTTTTTTAATGACAGGGGAAGATGCGGACTGGGATGCTTGAAATAAATTTTTTAAATACAGTTTATACCAAATTAAATAACCTAGTGTACTACAAAAAGAGCCTTTTTTTTTAAATCTAATTTTTCTTTCTTTCGGGGGCCCCCTGCGACTGGGAGCCAGTGGCATTCTGCCACCCTTGCCACCTGTAGCTACGCCACTGCTGGCTACCCTGAAGTCAACTAGACTCAACGAACCTGAAAGCAACCGGTGTAGAGGAATGAAAGATGTTCCTTTAGGTCTTGAAAAGTTTTGTTGTGTAACTGGTTGGTGTAGGTGCACCGGAGGCATTGGTTGCGAACGAAAACAGGTGGAAGCGGAAGAGTCCACCGGAAGAGGCGGTTGCAAGCAGGTTCCAGGATAAAGGAGAACCAGCCGCCTTGAGGTTGGGTGACTGGAACCCTTAGTGATCGTTGAAAGAACAAGTCACGGCAACAGCAAGTTATAGTAGTTTAAGTTGAATTGAAGAGGGCAACAAAAACCATCTTAACCTAGTCTAGTACTGGAAAGGACGGCAGACTCGGACCGGAGGAGAACCGAGGTCGTGTAGTTGGCCTATCAGAATGGTGTTACGTTCCGACGAAAAATATGAGCAGCTGTTTGGCCTGGCGACACCGGAGGAAAGGCCAGAAGGAAGACCAAAGGCAGGTTCGTGAGGATGGGGACGGGCCGGATCGTAGATGACTTACGATGGGAAAGGTGGCCTAGTGCATTTTTTTTTTGTAAGAGGTGTCCCGGAACTGGGTTGGGACGACGTGGTCCTGGGAAGGCCTTCGAGAAGGCAATGGAAAGGCGTTGTCCAGACATGGCCAGGAACGGCAAGGGTGAGGAAAGTGCAAGTTGAGTCGAACAGAAATGAGGACCAAGAGGTAAGCCGATGAAGTGCCATAGGGCTAGGAGGCGAAAAATTATAGGAGCAGGAGGCATGATAACTTGGAACAGCTCTCCCTATTGCCGATCGGTAGGAGGATCATAAGGCACTGCTGGCGCAAGGAGGCGGGAGGTCGGGATGGAGCAGTGTCAGCTTTGGTCGCCCGGAAGATAAAGACATCGTTCAAAAAGGAATGTGAGCGGCAGGAACGGACGGGAAGTCAGAGGAGAGGACGAGGCGACGGTAAGGCAGCCTGAAGACTGGGACTGTGTTCAGTACCAAATGAGGGTACGTCCCCAGAACAGAAGAGGGGAAAAGTGGATCAGCATTTGCCAGAGAGAGGAACGTGCTGGTTACGTTGGAGGGTTGCCTGGTTATTGAAAGTAATGAGCCAAGTTGGCAATTTCAACTGTTGAATGGAGCACAGGGAGGATCGGGCATAGCACAGCACTTGTTGGATACGAGTGGAGGGAGAAAGATGAGGTAGAGTGTAGTCGTGTAAGCCTACAAACGATGGAGGTTGCGCAGAAACGTGTGCGGAAGCGGAACGAAGAGAAGCCTGTGATTATTCCTAAAGAGGGAACGCCGTGTCGCAGGTTCCGGAAATGGTGCGAAAGCAGAGCTGTTGGTGATGCGGAATCAGGATGCTGGGAAGGACTTGGGTCCCCAAAGTAATTAGAGGGAGCTGGAGGAGCGGGAAATGAACCGTGTTGGAATTTTAGCATTGCTGGATCTATGAAGGGATGGAGAAGATTCGAAGCTGTGCTATTGTTAAGGCGGAACGAGGGAACAGAGTACTGTGAGGAACTGGATGGTAAATCCAGAAGGCGTGGGAGCGGTGAAGCAGCCCTCCGTGCTGCAGACTGGCGAGTGTCAGCTGGAAGTCCGAAGTTTTTTGTGTAGAGGTTGGTGACGAGTAGAGTTTTTAAGGGAAAAAAGGACTTGGATGGCAAGTCATGCAGTTGAGAAGCGTGCCGGAACGGTAGAAGAAAAACAGCTGGGAATACGATGACAGTCTTTTGGATTGAGGGATGCTAAGGGCGAGACTGGAAGCAGTTGTAGTGTGAGCCATTGGCTCCTCGAGGCACATCCTTGGTGGAGGTAGGGATCAGGACCTAGGTCTCCGGGACCAGCGCAACCCTCCGTTTGGAAAGAAGGAATTGCTGCGTACGTCCTGTATGTGTCAGTAGTGTCGGTGTTGTGGGAGGGACGGCGGAGGGTTTTTTTATTTTTTTTTTTAGGTAACGGGTGGAACCCCAAGCTTGCGTTCCGATCAAGCGGAACGTCAGATGTGGTACCAGAGATGTCTTGTATTGGCGGTAAGAAATGCAGGAATGTACGGAGGGATGCAGGAACGAGGGACGAGTGTAACTATAGTTTACAGAGGTGAAGACAAAACTTGGAAAAATTCCGGAAAAAAATTACTGCACACTTTCTCAATCAAAACAGCTTTGTCCTGCAAATTTTCGATATCTTGGGCTGCTATCATCTTCGGGCCTCAAGGATATACCTTGGACTTTCTCCATTTTCCACTCTAGTTACACGAACTATCGCATTTGAATTTGGCTGGCAACGTTGCCTCCTGTATTTGTGTTGCGGGCCTAGATCGTTCGTTCCTTTTCTCCACTGACAATGAAGGTGAAGAATGCCGTGAGTTCCAGCGAGTTTCTTCCTGGTGGCGGAAGGAGGGAGCGAAGCTCGAAAATGGAGGGAAACGCCAGAAGCGGCGGAGGGTAGATAAAATTGGAGTCACATCCGGAGGTTGAGAAGCAACATACAGATTGCGGGATGTATCGGGAGAAGGTCAATACAATGTGTTGTGTTTCAAGCGTCCGTTCTGATGACTTGTGGCAGTCTTAATGATGATAATCCTTTTAATTTTCATAGTCGGCGGAAGTTCTTTAATCTTTATGGTCGGCGGAGGCGGAAGAGGAGCGGAGGTAATGAAGTCACTGGTGAGGCGTAGTGGTGGCAAGTTTGTATGGTCAAAGAAGAGGAAGCGGCCTGGCTGTTAAAGCCGTCCGCCTCGGATGGGAGGTGGATGGAGAATTTTGGGATGTATGATCCCAGACTTTAGTGTGAATGAACAGGTGAAGACGGTGGGGTTATGTCCTTTTGTACAGGAATGGCGTGAGGATGTAAACACCGGCGGTTGGATGATTCTCGATTTTCGAGGAGG
>JAHWFP010242004.1:0-33791 GCA_023313725.1 Lithobius niger
CAATCTGCTCGAGCTACAACTCTAAGGAGTCTCGGCCTTCGTCCTCGGGGTCATCTTGACGTAGTTCTCGCGAAGTGGCCATGTGCGGGATATCGCTTATCGAATGATAAATCCGATACAGTTCGCCAGGGGTGGTATAACTACTATAAGTAATAGTACCCAGCTCGAAGCGCGTCAAGAAAGTAACTCAATTCCATAAAATGGTTTATACATTTGATGATAAAAGGGGGGGGGGGGATTGAGGCTTAATGGCGCGTCGACAACTTGGTCATTAGCACCAACCTCAGTCACAGTGCAGTGGTCCGGGTTGCCACTGCACCACACATTACAGAGATGATAAAAGGCAGCACGCGGAAATGTACATCATTTGTAACATACGATGTGCGTGCGTGCGTTTATCTCTACTCCTCTTGAACTAAGGCACCTACAAACATGAGAGTAGCGCCCAATTACAAATAATTAAATTACTGTTCGAGTAGGCCTATTGTCATTAAGGTAACTTAATTTTTGGCTCCTGAAATACACGAAAAACTGCTCTAAACCTGTTCATGACGTCAAAATTTCATCAGGCAAACTAATCGGAAAGAAATCAACTAAACTGTATGAATCGAACGATATGGCTAGTACAGTTAAAGAAAACTTGAGCCCGACCACTCAATTAGCGAGATACAATATTTAACTAACACAGCAAAATTTTCAACTTTCTGCGTAGACAGTTTTACGAAGGACCTGAAGGAACACGTAAAAAATTTACTAACCACGGCCTAAAATCCATTACAAGAAAGACACATACTATTCACCATCGAGAGCACAGAAAAAAAACGTCGAGCTGGGGTGCTCCCAACGGTGTAGCCTCCCATAACTACCAGGTAGCCTGACTCCTTACGATTCCTCGACACCCGGATGTGTCAACAACACATAGGAAAACACATGTCTCGCTCGCATATAACTTTTTTTTTACACGGACCCTAAGGAAATTTTTCGTATTATTCTAAATTCCATCCTCGCTCGCTCTATCGCGCTCGGTGCAGCTAATTACATAACATTAGAAACCCTCACGCAAAATCATGTCCGGGCAACCGAAACCTGGCTGGCCAAAACTGCGATCCGATTGACGTCCGAGATCCGACGGACGCCGATGATCCGGTGGCCCGTGTAAAAAAAAAATTATTTGCGTCCCGCTCGACCGAGTAATGGAGAGCTACAGAACTAAGTGCGCCTGTTTTACGGATTTACGGCTATGGTGGACAGAGTCTATGCGGCGGTCGAATTCTTATTTAATTTTAATAGTCGAAAATTAAGGGGGAGGGGGGATTTAAAAATAATCCAAATTGTAATGCAGAAAATATTTTCCGTAAACAAAAAACACTGAAAATAAAAAAAATTAAGAGACTTCTTAACCATTTATGAAAATTACTTAAACACTAATTTTAAGAATGTGACGGGTAGTAAAGCAGAATTTTTACGTAAATCCACCTGCAGATTTAATGTCCCTCAGGTAATTGACCATTACGGTAAACAGTGCTGGTCATACGTAAACTCATATGTAAACCCAACCCTTAATAAGTTGTCCATTGACATACTGAACCTTTGTAGTAAGAATAAAATTAGACAGGAGATAGAAAATTTTAAACAATAAAAGCATGTGAAATTAGAAAGGCCATGGGTTAAATTATTGTTACATTATAATTCTTTTATATTTAAGTTGTGCGCTAGTTTAACTTTTATTATTAGTATTTTTAGTTATTGTTTTATGTTTTGCAGTTACCATACTTGTGTGGTTTCTGTTTTGTTTTTGAAGCGATTTAAATTTTTTAAATTTTTATATTGAATTTTAACGTATGCTGTAATAAGGTATTTGTTGTTTTTTCTTCGTTGTAGGCCTAATTAATATTTTTATTGGTTGTAATTGTATAAATTATTGACGGGTTGGTTATAAATTTGGTATGTGTCTGCTTTTCACAAGTTTCTAAGCGAACTGAAAGCCGTTACTTCGTAATTAACTGTTATTATTAACATCTTCACTCCATATTCTCCTTTTCTTTGTAAATAAAAGTCCTACTTTAGGAAACGCTCCAGGAAAATTTTTCTTCAATGCTGCTACTACAAAAGCATTATTTTTATCCCCATAACGTTTCTAAATAAAATAACGTTTCACAAATTCAGTGAAAGAGGCAAAATATTTAAGTTATTTCAAGTAAAAAAAACAACAAACAAAAAAAAACAACAAAATATGAACACACGTACGATGAGGAAAAATATTCACATAAATGCATATATAAATAAATGCAATTTTTCGTAAAAGCAAATTTTTGTTTATCTCCGGTTTCACAAATTCAGGAAGGAAATAACCTTCAGGCCGTTTCGCGCGCGCATAAAGCGTGCCATTTTCTTTTTTTTTTGGTATTCTTTTTGAACACGATGCTAACGGAATAACACGCTGAAATTGCTATTTGCCCTACATTCAAGCGCGATATTGAATGAAAAAAAGCAAAGCGCAAAATGTTTTGTCAAAGAGAATTTTAAGGAATACCTAATGTTAGAATAGGATGCAAACTAATAAGTGTAAAGAACAAGTTGGAGAGACGAGCAAAGGAATTGGCTGCCGTTGCGACCCCGCTACGCCCGGTACAAGGAAGAACGCCAGAAGGATGGTAAATTCAGGGTTTATTCCAGGGCCACGCGGTCTGCCCTTAGGAGATGTTGTCCAGTGGTTCAAGGATGCTCTGATCAGGGCTTCTAGCAGAGTGGCACGCTTCAGGAAGAGTTCTTAGCTGGTTAGGGACTAGCTCCCAGAGTGAGGCTGAAAGGGGGGCCGCAAGGCCTTAAGTACCTAAAGCTGCAGCCAGTACCTGCCACTGGTGGTGCAAGGTACTTCCTGTACCATATCCTGGTATCCCATGAGCCGTCTCTGCTAGCAGCTACCCCTAGGGGCAGGCAAGGCCAGAGCCATCCAGACCACTGATCTCCAGGGACTGGACCATATACATCAAAGTACATAGCATTACTGGAATACATTAATAAAGATATAGAGTATCTAGAATACATAGTATGGAGCCATAGCATTAAGGTAAAGAGGCCCACTAAGGCCCTAGCTGTGGAAACCGTCGTTGCACCGTGTCAAGCAGCACATATGGCAGACACCAGAAGCTGAATGAAAACAAACAGCATTGCAGGACATCACATGGAATCTCACCACAAGATTAACTGGGAAGGCACTGAAGCCGTCCTTGAATCTAACTCAAACAGAGGTGGCCGGTTGCCACCAAATTATCATTGCAGTATCTAGGCCTATCGAGTTCTCTCTCGCCGGAAGCAAAGGAATGCACACAAAGTTAAACTTTTAAACCGCTACAAACGAGCCGCATGACTTCTTCATTATTGAGTAAAAATTTGGTACTCCCTCGTGCATCTGGAAACAAGCTGTCGAGATTAACGATATCAGCATCACTAGATGACGCCAGGGGATTTTCTGTATGTTTTTTTCGCGGCGCCATCTAGTGACACTAATATTGTTAATCTTTATAGCTTGTTTCCAGGTGCACGAGGGCGTAACAAATTTTTACCCTATATTTAAGGAGTCACGTGGCTCGTTTGTAGCGTTTAAAAGTTTTGCTTTTGTGCATTCCTTTGCTTCCTGCGAGAGAGAACTCGATAGGCCTATACCACACGCCATGACTGTTTGCTGTGAGTGCATATCACGTGACTGGGCTTGTCCAATCAGACGGCCAAACTGTCGTTGTTCTCGTTCGTCATTGGCTAACTCACGGTGACGTCAGGGCAAACAGCCATTGCGCATGGTTTAGATGCTGCAATGCTAGTTTGGTGGCAACCGGCCTTTAACGAGTCTGGAGTCCCTGGCTATTCAACAGTCAACACCATATCCGAGAGAAGGTTGAACTGGTGAATATCCAGGGACTGTCCAATGCTGGACTACAGTTTCTGCTCCGTAATGCTGTGTGAGAAGTGGTGAGCCGACCTTTCAAGTGGTGGAGGTTACGCTCGGCCGTCGATTCAAAAAGTAGACGATCGTGCAAACGATCGAACATGACAGTGATGTGATTTTTCTGTTTTTGTCTTTTGAGCCCCAACATCTCCAGAGAAACTGACTGTTTAAAATTTGCAGAAGATTTTGATGAGATGTCTTTATTTGTTTGAAATCTTGCGTAAATCTAAGCTATACGAAGATGATTCCCGAATTTCAAAGTAAGCGCCACGACATATTTAGAAAGAGTAGTTTGTGCACTTCGATGAGTCTCGACAAGGTTGGGATTGGAGAAGCCGACATTATAAACACGTGAAGGAAAAATGTAATAGTCCGGCTGATCGAAACTAGGTGGCGATAGGAATTCTGCCCTAACATCATTCAGTGCCCTAGGGATAAATTATTTAACTAAATAGAGATGCAAACCTATTTACGTTGCCTTTTGGACTTATAGTTATAGTATTTAGTTATTTCTTGTGAGCCTTTGGCTTTCCCGTCTTTGATAAATTATTTGCTATATTTCGTCAGTTTTTCTTCGTATACGTACTTAAACGAAGTAGGTATCTCACCAATGTGAATTTTCCTGCCAGAAATTTGTTCTCTTGATTGTGTACTAAATTCGTCCAATCAAGATCGACTTCAACAGCCTTCAAAAGCTACTGGTCTTATAACCGTTAGTCGATGTTCATTGACTAACTAACTTTAACACTAATTCATTAAGGGAGTATCCTGTCGGTTTCATTGGTCGACGCATCGGAGCTGTTTGAGGTTGACACCCCTTCGTAGCGTAACTCGTTTTAAACGTTGCAAGTTTGCTATTTTACGAATGTTTGTTGCATTCATTTAAAATAAAAAATATGCATTTTCTTACCATAATTGGGTAATCAACAAATCAAACACGTCAACAAACCACGAGGGAGCGCCATCTTTTACCATTATTGGGAACAAATCAACAACATCAACAAACCACGAGTAAAAAAAACATCATTTACCAAAGTGCGTGCCGTCCTTAGACGGGTAACTGACTAGCATCATGAAAATTGGGCTAACATTAAATGCGCAAATCAAAATTGTTGAAAAATTCCAATGTCCTTAATAAAATCGTATAAGAGATGGTGCTATATGATGGCACATTCCAAATTGTTTACTGATAATTCTCCTCGGATCGAAATTCACTGGGTCAAAATCGCTGATAAGATGCTTTCGCTTGGGTGTAGTCAACGGGCTGTTTTAAAATGGATCCGGACAGTGGGACATGTAGCAAACACTGTGACCAAGTTGCAATAAACACATGGTTGACCATAGCTACGTACGTTTATCGAGTAGTCATCTTATTTTTGCGAAATCGAAAAACACGTACATAATACTATGACACACAAGTACAGTATAGCCTACTATCTAGATATTGAAACCCTACCAATCCGAATTTTTGTGAATTTCGATCCTGCACCTCCTACGTTAATATTTGGTAGGTAGTGGTGCAGTTGTTTCTAGTGACACCAGCTACCGTGGTGCAGATTACACTTTAAAGCCGCCTGTCCACCATTTCGATAGCGTTGCCCATATTCTAAACACAGCATCCACGTTCCAGATTCTCCGCCATCCAATAGGCTGATGTAGGTCACGTGATCTCGTTTTAGTTAATGAAAGTCGCGGCGGTGCTGCAAATAGTGTTGTTCTTTTTTTTTTAATTTACCGCTATTTTCTTTATATTGCTCAAAGATTCTACATTGCTGCATTTAGAAGTTGAAAAGGTGTCTTTAACACAGAATTTCAACAGATCATGCCATTCCGGGGTTACGGGGCACCGAATGATCATTTTCATTGTTTTACATTTTTTTAAACATTGTTATTAGCAACAGTGTAAATCGGCAAAAGCCAACCGCATAACGTAAGCTGATAATAAACAGATGCTAATGATGCTGCAAGTAAGCAGTTGTTCGCACTTATTCACAAAAATTAAACGTGCCGGATTTTCCCAAGAAGGCAAGGGAGAAAAGGGACATCAAACTGGAAATAAGCAGTTGTTCACGTGCCTGTTATACAAATTCGGTGACACCACACAGTTACTGCAGACAAAAAAAAGCACGGGGGGAGAAGGTTTTACAGTGGTAAGGGAGATGCGCTGATTGAGTGAGCGAAGCGAACGAAAATCAGCGTATGTTAGCCAGTATGCGCAAAATTGCGATTAAAGAAACATGGAGAAGCATGATGAAGCATGGACATACACATTTTAAACAAAACCGCACGTTTATTACAGCCATTTGGAGGACGGGTTTCTTCTAGTGTCAAATTATCGAACTGCAGAGGAGGCAGAATCGCTTATTTCACAGTGCTTACAAGGCAATGATCTAAAGATTGCATTGTAAGTCTTTTTTTCTTTATTTTGAGAAAAAGATGTTTTAATTATACTGGCTATGAGGGCCTTAAGTTTTAAATTTTTGTTATGGGATATTTCTCTTAAAACTTTTGTTTTCTCTTAAACTGGTGTGTACCCAGCGTAGTAATTAGGGCATCGTCAAATTTAATGCTTATAATTCCGAAACAACAATAAACGCTACCATTCCCTTTTGAAATGCCAATTTCGGCGAATTTCTGTTATTTACACTATAAATGCAGCTTAAATAAATCAAAATTAGAGTAGTTACCTCAGGCTAAATGACTTCACAAATACATTACAAAGAGCGTAGCAAATTAACGCAACTGTGCTTACAAGCCAGCTGGTGAAATAATTCATAATTAGAATGCAATTTCATATTTATGAGAAAGCAGCAATGTGTGGAATCTGCGAATTGGTATCACCAGAACCTCTGTAGGCACGAGGAATGTTATACAATATTAAGGCTCACTGCACCAACCGATGACGGATTGTGGCGCCCAATATTGTTGAGGAATTAATTTCGGACCTCAGAGATGTTGAATCTATGCCACTCCAACGTATTCGCCCCAATGACGTCATTTGTGACAACTCCATTGCCTAAATGTCTTCATGATGTCGTTTTGTTGCAGCCCATTATCACTCATGTTAACATTCGTTAGTAAGAGACGATTATTTTCGATCAATGGTTGTAACAGTATGGGTGATGAATTTATCTGTAATGAAGTTACGTTACCAATTTCATGGCTCCAGCTTGCTTGGTGTTCTGTCCCGTGCTCCCAACAATTAGTTTTTTTTTATCCCAGAAAGCACTATTCCACCATGATCCTCCAAACTCCGCATCACAACGTAATTTTGGCCCAATTAATTATATTTATTTCCCTGTCCCTTAGTCCCTCAACTTAAATCCAAACCGTTCCAGTTGCTAGAAGATCACTGCATCACCATAATAATTCAAATCCATACTAAAACCAATTTGTAACCCAAAAACCGCACCAATTGCTCCCAACCCCGAGTAAGCCTAGAATCCATGGCATTCCATTTAAGGCCACAATCCTAGGTTAAGTCAAGCGAGCCCGAGCTTACTCTCTCCGAATATAATGAAAACGTTTACTAAACTGTCCTACGACTATTAGCCTCATTTCCATCAGCTTAGCCAAATTCGGAATTCACCCTGACCCTGGTTAGGGAATCCACCCTCCCTTCTGTTGGGCCATGTAACAATTAAAAATGCTAGTCCCTTAAAGTCAGGGAGCTGCAGTCTGGACTCGGTAATCACCACAATATGGACAATTTTTGTTAGCTACGGCAAAACTCCCAGTCCAACTTTTAAGTATTTTTTTTTTAAAGCTTGAATTTTCATGAAATTTTAGCTCAGTTGGCAGTCTTCCTCCTTTCTCGTGCTTTGAAAACCATCTTTAAAAAAGCATTAAAACTCAAAAAAAAAATCTAAAAACTGAGCTACTTTCCTTAATTTGTCATCCCGTTCACTGCCAGTTTTCTCATCTGATACGGGAAGGAGTCATGGCAATATTCGCATTTTTATTTCCCTTTGTTGGTTGCAAATTAATAGGATTTTCGAATCTCCTGATATGTTCCAAACCCGGTATCCTATTTTTCATTCTTAAATCGTTCTTAGTTCTTACCTTCTTGTTCTGCGTAGTTTTTAGAAACTTCTCAGCATTCTTATAACCTGCTTAGTTTGTACCTTCTAGTTACTCATATTTCTTACCTGCTTTTTCTTGGTAGTAATTAAAAACTTCTTAGTTCTGATCTCCTTTTTCTTGATAGTTCTTAGAACCTTCTTATTTCTTACCTTCTTGTTCCTCATAGTTCTTAGAACCTCTTAGTTCTCACCTTCTTATTCTTTATAGGTCTTAGAACCTTCTTAGTTCTTATCTTCTTGTTCCTCATAGTTCTTAGAATCTTCATAGTTCTTACCTTCTTTTTCTACATAGTTCTTACTTTCTTGTTTCTCATAGTTCTTAGAACCTTCTTACTTCTTACCTTCTTGTTCTTCATAGTTTTTAGAACCTTAGTTCTCACCTTCTAGTTCTTACTTTCTTGTTCTTCATAGTCAAATTAATACAGATGCAATCCTATTTAAGTTGCCTTTTGGGTTCGATTCCCCGCTCAGGCAGTGTGACATATAAGTCCAAAAGGCAACGTAAATAGGATTGCATCTGTATTTATTTAACTCTTGTTGAGCCTTTGGCTTTCCGTCTTCAGTTCTTCATAGTTCTTAGAACCTTCGTAGTTCTTACCTTTTTGTTCTTCAGAGTTGTAAGAACCTACTTAGACCTTACCTTCTTGTTCTTCGTAAATCTTAAAACCTTCTTATTTCTTATCTTCTTGTTCTTCATAGTTTTTAGAACCTTTTTTGATTCTTACGGGTTTGTTCTTCACCTACTCTTGGCCTTACGAAAATTGGTTTCTTTGTCAAAATTGATGAAATTAAATTATTAACAAAGGCCTACGAAAAATGTATGGTTTTAAACCAAGAAGGGCTACAACTAGGCTGTACAAGATCGAAATGGGATGAGACCGATACAGTAAAGGCAGTGTTTCAATTTTTTTCACTTTTTAGCAAATTAAAAACGTTTAAGTACACTTTGTGTTAATCACCGTAGGGGGAAACAGGCTCCCCCCCCCCCCACAGTGATACAAAATTATTACGAATGATGGACAAAAAAAAACGGTTGGTCAAAGAGTTTCTGTCCTGGCTGCTCCTCAAGTGCCATATGTAAAATCCGGGATATGGATTTGGCCGACAGGTTACTCAGGTAATTGGCTGGGCTGTAGCACGATTAGAACACTGTGCAGTCAGGCCAGAGCTTAAACTAGCAGATTCGGCTCCGATGTTAAGAGCAGTTGTGGGCTGTGGTTTTCCGTGTAATGACAACATTAGAAAAATTGCCGACTGCTTCTACGTTTCTGTTTTTTATGCTCGTTCTTCTTTATTAATTCCCCCGTGTGGAAGGGAAGAAGCGAGTTGCTTCCCATTCCTGTCGTTGTTTGTAATCTTTAGTCCACATTGAGAGCGGTTCAACAGCTTCTTCCGAGCGTAAAATCGGGCAACTCTTCCGGTCGCTTAGTAATTAGCGAGTCTGGCATAAAGCCGAAGGTGGCCGACTTGCGAAAAGCATTTTAAAACCACCAGATTGACTGTACGTCGTCATTGCAAATCCGTCAGCACCAGACTGTTTATTTTCCTTTGCAGTAGCTTATCTGCCAAGCGAAAATCTGCGGCTATAATTTAATCTGCATCGAGTTTCTCATTCCATTTCCGATCACAGTCTTAACTGGCACTTGGGGTTTGTCAGTTAAGCTGGACTGTTGATGGCTCGTTCCACTGGGAATGAATTGGATTGGATTGGTTTTAAAACCTGATCCGTCACAAGCGTATCACTGATTGCTGCACCAACTTTATCAAAGTTTCTGCTAAAAAATAAAGATACTACTTTACAGGGTTCCCCAAAAATGCTGAAGTATTTCCCCGAGTCATCAAGGTTTTCCAGAGTAGTTGAGGTCAATTTCCAGGTTATTTACGGAAATTTTAGAAATTTTCTATGCATCATGTCATATTCACTTGTTTTTAGGGCTCTTTTAGTGCAAAAGAGCAGCCCGATTTAATGAACTTTTAGGTGTCAACACGGAAGTGTAAAGAACAATTATATTCTACCACAATGTCTTAATATTAATTTTGAGGCTTAATATTGAGGCTTAATGGCTTTAAGAAGGTCTGCTTTGTGTGTAATGATAGCTCAGTCAACAAATGCGTTGGTTCTAGAGTGTTTTGGTGCTGGATCGAGTTTAGACTACATGGTTGGATTTCATTTTTTGACCAGGAAACGAACGAGGGAATCAAGTGGTTTCGTCTGACGTTAAACTTGGGTTGATGAAAATTAGGATTCTTCGTGGATAAACTAGGATTACGTCCAGAATGTCTGCAATACACAACCGCAGAATTTATGTAAAGTGGGATTTGAAATTATGTTCATTTAACTCCGGAGTGGAACGAGAGCAAAAGAACCACATCTACATTGATAAAAACGAGTTGTAGAACAGCCAGTGTTGTACAACGGACACACCGGCTACCCGAACCACCAGTCTGCAAAAACAATGCTGAATGGCTAGTTACAACAATCTCTTCAATGAGGGTATTTGAAGACTTTGTAAACGGAATGATTGTTGGCAATAAACTGAAAACTGAAGCCTCAGGTCTTCGTCGGGCAGACGACCGGTACAGCGGTTAACGATCGTTAAAACCCTTTGAACCCTTTGAAAACGAAACTTTTGCTAAAGGTTCTGTCGTTGTCGATGATTAAAATTAAAGGATTATTGAAAATCGGTTAACTTTTCAAAACAGTGCCGCCGCCAGCTTTTTCCAAAGGGGTGTGTACGAACAATACGTTGGGGCCCTCCTCGACAAGTTAACAAATTAAGGGGCAACGTGACTCCCTTCCCCAATCAAAATGTAGTGACATTTTTCTTGTATGGGCCCCCAACTGTTGAATTTTGGGCCACCTACCTCCTGGGCCGGGTGCCTTGCACCGCACCCTTTGCATCACCCCTAATTGTGGCACTAATTGAAAACACTATTTACTTCCCGCGACTCCAGAGAAAAAAAATGGCAAAGCACAGGCTAAAGGTTTGGACTTCGGTCAGGGGAGGCGATGATTGAGTGAGCGAAGCAAAAAAGCGTTTGTTAGCCAGTGTGCGCAAAAACACATAGATGGGATACACGCCTTCCGCAACAAACACATGAGAGAGCAAACCGGCCCAATGTTGCAAACTCAATGTTGCAAACTCAAACTCAATGTTGCAAACTCAAACTCCACGGGCTTCAGCTAGTATAAAATAAGATAGTGAAACATTTATAAAGCCTTTAGCAAAGTGTGCAGAAGGTTTCTCTCCAATCATGAAATCGACCCTATTTTAGAGACGCTTGTTGTTGATTCAGTGAAGAACTAAATTAATCTTGGATGAAACTGTTAAGCGAAAAAGGTGTGAGTTAACAATTATTCATCTGTTTGTCAAACAAAGAGATACTTCTCGCCTTTCCTAAGAATTATGCTGGTGTAGGGTTCGTGTCGCAGCCTTTGGAATAAAACCGCTGTTTGTAACCAAATGCATTGAAATCAGACGGGCGACAGATGGAACGCAGACGGTGGCAAAACCGTATACAGTTTTTTCCCCTGAGACGAAAGCTGGAAAAATCGTTGAAGACCTTTCGGTTCCTTTTCTTTCACCTCTCTGTCTCATGGCCGTCTATTTTCATCACTGCCAAGACTTTGGGAGCACCAATGCATCGAGATCAAAGATATTATTTTATCGAAGTATTTCATTCAGAGACCGCCACCTAGTGTCGGGAAATGATAGTGGGCGACATGATGGCATTGTTTCGATGGTTTCGTAAGCAGTTGCGCAGCGCAGAATTCGCAGCATGGTAGATTAGTAGGTAGTGACATTTTTTTGAAAACTTGGAATAAAATAATACCTGCTTCCACCAACGGCACCAGAAGGCAGCACTTATCAGTTTCTCGTTGGAGGCGAAACTTGAAATAAAAAATGGCGGTATCTTTACCATTGTATCCTTGGACTACCGACGATACCATAAGAAATTGACGAAATGCTCGTGCGTGTTTTCCGTATCCGAAGTTGAAGAACTTATTCTGTGTTCCATTCAAACCGTTTTCAATAAGTTACAAGAAACGTGAACCACGGAAAAGCTTAAGCCAAAACGGCTACTTGGCACGCTTGTCGAAATTCTACCCTGCACAAAACCATGCGTTATACTTAGCGCCACTCGTAACTACAACCCGTTTTATTATTGAATGTTGGATTAAAAAAAGTAAAACTTAATCAGACAAGAAATAAGTCAGCCCCTGACTGGCTATGAAAGAACCACGGTAGACATCCGGCAAACAGTAAAATTTTCAGCTGCTTATTCCTGTCTTGATCACTATACACTTTCTCTGAAAAATAAAAAAAAACACAAAAAACACACAAAAAAACATAAAAACAAAAGCTGCACCAAACGTGGCAGTCTTCACGTCTCCCTTCCGTTTGGTGCAGCTTTTGTTTTTTATGTTTTTTGTGTTTTTTTAAATTTTTCAGAGAAAGTGTGTAGTGATCAAGGCAGGAATAAACTGCTGAAAATATTACTGTTTGCTGGATGTCTACCGTGGTTCTTTCATAGCCAGTCAGGGGCTGACTTTTATTTCTTGTCTTCACGACCACGAAGCCAATTTTCGCCGTCTTTTAAATCAGGCAGTTCTGATCTATCTTCAAATTATTTTATTGTCCTAATCTGACATATGATAGTTTTAAAGTGATTAGTTTTGTATTCTTATCGTGATCAGTGTGATTTAGTGACGCTAAATAGTTTCGATCCCCATGATGCTTTGCGCTTCCTGTTACTTGACGACAGAGCAGTCTGGTGGTAAGTCGTTGAAAACAGGTATTAGTTTCACTTAAATGTTTAGCATTGTCAAAGAAAGAGTGGCATTACCTATATATTCTACCATAATTCGCAGCAAGATTTTAGTGGGCCGTTGCGGGGTACCTCGAAACAGAGTAATAATGCTTTAACAATACACCTCAATTGGAATTTGGATTTGGGTTTATTTATTAGGATCATTATTCCCAAACGGTGTCATTGCCCCAGCAACAAGCACTTAAAAACTATTACAGGGAGAACTTGCTCAACACGAACCTAGGCAACTTAAACGCGAACCCAACTACCCATTTCATACATACTACCACTACATACCACAACACAATCAAAAGCTTATCAGTGAAACCATCGGGAGCTGCACAAACGTCAACCGATGCCCTCAACTGCCCTGAAATTGGTCTACAGTATGCAGGGTTCAGATAAAACCTGGAGAACCTGAAAATCTCAGGGAAAATGAAAACGGAGCCAAAACTTCAGGGACAACAAGAAATGTTTTGAAAATCGGGGAAAAGACAGGGAAATTTGAAAAAAAAATCTCTGTCTCTCTTTCCTAAGTTCAGTTAAATTAGCAGATCATAAACAAAATCCTAGTCTAGTATCAAATATTTAAAATTGTTCTTTAATATGTTCAAGTATTTTAGATACAACTTCAATAAACCAAATCTTAGGCTAGTACCAACATCTGCAATGAAAATAGGTTTAGTCCCGGCTGGACTAGTGTCTAAAACAGCTATTTTCTGGTATGTTGGATATTTTCGTACAAATATTAATAAACCCATTAGCTACTGCCTGTTTTCCCTAACTCAACATCTTGTAAACACCTGGAAAGTGCCATTGGATGCAACTGGAAAACCTGGAAATTTCAGGGAAATTCAGAATTAAAAAATTGTCTGAGCCCTGGTATTGGGATGGACTTAGACACAAACAACTCCCTGAATCACCTACAGGGCCGCAAACATTTGCATACTTGGCACGTGATTTATACCATTTTCGTACAAGGAAATCGTTTGTATAATTAATTAGTAAGTTTGGGGAAAAAAGACACCAGTATTCAACTGTGGCCAAAGGTAGCCAACGGTTGTACAAGAAATTTTGCTAAAATGCGTAGTTTCATAGGTAGTTTCGCACGTTTTTCAGGTGTAAAAACCACTTTTCAGCCCATGAAAGCTACGACTTGGTTAATAGGATCAACCTTGGTCTTTCCCTGCTGGTTGAATGATATCACTACTTTCAAAGGCCGACCCTTTTGGAAAATTGGCAGCTCTTATATACCAGTTTTGGTTAAAGGTGGACATACAACAACATAAAAAGACTTGGCTTCCGAACACATTAAAAAACATTTTAAAAATGCACTTAAAACACCCAATGCCTTTCATGTAAAGTATTATTCAATTAAAGCATCGTTACTCGGTTTCAAGGTACACTTTCAAGACCCAATACAAACTCGTTGCGCACTGGCCTAACAAACCGTAGAGAACAATGTGTATTCTTATTGCGGGTCGTTCGTATTGCTCGGAGAAGGGGCACTTTGAAACCGAGCAAATAAACTTCAATACTTGCAAAACAAAGACGAAGGATGAGGCTGAATGTCTCATCGATTCTTAATCCAAGCGTATTTGCACATGAGCTTTAAAAAACTGTAGAATCCACAGGCTTAAAATAGCAGTATGTGATCTTAGTGGAGCCTGAGAATATTTGTGTTGTGCTTGAGGTGCCTACGTTCTATGGTAGAATGAACAGATACGCGCTGTTATTGTAAAAAAAGCAGGGGGTGGAGGGGATCGGGGGAGAAACGGTATGATGAGAGTTGGGTAAAAGTGGAAGAAGGGGTGCAGGGTGCAGGCGAATTTTCTAGCAGCTTTCTTGCAGCTGTGGGCTACGCACCTACCTCCGCATTGGACAGACGTGGTCATTGCTATTTAGCGTTATTGTCAACCAGAAAAACGTATTTTGGAAGACGGGGACTAGGAAAAAAAAGAGATGTCGATGGTTTGGATAGATAGTGACGTTGGTTGGGGATGAGTTTCGTTTGTGTTGTTGTTGTTGCTTGCATGCCAAAATTTATCAAGACCTCGTAATTATTACAGAACTGAGTGGGGAACTTATGGCCCTTCCATCAGGCCTAATTCATACCGAAAATGGACCGTTGACGCTCGACAGAATTGGTGGAGTTGGAATAACAAACACATTCGAAGAACCCTAACAAGAAGTTAAACTTACGTCACAAGACGTGTACCGTACATATTCATAAAAGATTTTGCAATTGTTAAGTCACGGTGTGTCCTAAAACGGTCCCAAAACCCGGCCGTCTTGTGTCTGGCTGTACCAGGGCTGTGCTGGGGCCGATGGCCACACTGGAACCGAGAGTTCACTTCGACTGCTTGCAGCATTACAGTGAGGGGGGTGGGTCTATTCCCAGCTTTTTGCATATTGCTTTCCCATTGGCTGCCTCCGCTGACATTACAATACAGCTCAACAGCTTAAGCACATGCGCACAAGTCAAACCGGAAATTCTCCAGTGTGCGTGCTTCCTGTGACGTCGCGTAATGAGCTTGGGAGTGACCAACCTTACTGCATACTATCGTTCCACCAACCTTGCAGCATTCGAAGCTGGGTGCAAGCGCTATCCTCGACTCTATCTGCATAATTTAAACTTGTTTTAACAAAGGATAAATGAATTGTAAATAAGCAATACTAAGGGAGATTCAATAGGGTAATCTGGTTTAGGCGAGGTTAGGCTTATTTGCTTTTTTTATGCTGCCTCCGTTGATCAGACCGATTCTGGGTTTGAGTGGTGCTACGTAGAGGCGACCCGTACGGACGGACTAGCGTTCTTCGGCAGCCCCATACTGAATGGCCGTCAGACGGCGCATTACAATTCGTGTTCGCATTTGCAAATCAATTCAGAAATTTCCAATAGCTTCCTTTCCATGGCCCTTCTTGCTCCTGTCGTTCGCTGTTGGTTGAGGGGCAAATGGGGTTGGGAGGTTTGGGCAGAGGAAGGGGGGGGGGGGGCGGTGTGAAAATGCTCGCTCGTGCTCCTTCTATCATTCTTTCGGTCGATCGTGCATTCATTCATTCGTCCTGTCTTTCCGCGTTTGCTCTTTACTTACGACTTCTGCTTTAAGAGAAGCGCGAACTTCCCGTTTCGGTGTTGCCATCCTCGTCGCCTATGTATGTTATGTATTAAATTTTCTGCCGTTGTATTTTGTAGCTGCGTTTGCCCTTACTCCTCGTGCAAAAAAAGTTCAGGCCTTGTTAAAACACGTCCAATGAATGGTAACTTCCCTCCCCCCTCCCGCCCCCAACCAAAAAAAAAAAAAAGACAGTGTTGCTGAAAAGTGCTCAGGAAGTGGACGATTAGTTTCGAAACGAGGCTCAATCCTAAGTGACTTCTTATTGCATAACTAGGGAACTATGCAGATAGCGTTACATATTTAGGCATCGGGCTAAGTTTCAAACCTTTCCTGACCCTGTGGACTCCAGAGATTCTGAACCTCCAACACCAACTGAAGATTCGGTGCTTCAGTGGCCGTATTTATGCCAGCTGCTGAGAACAATAGAATCCCTCCAAGGCTTAACGTCAGTGACTGGCAAACTGGTATGATCCGGTTCCAACTGGTTAAGCAGTTGCCCCCCCCCCCGCTCGTGTCCTGGTTGTTGACGCTTGGCCAACTCCCGTGTTTAGGCGGAAGTTGTGGGGCACAGAAGCCAAGTTAACAGCAAGGTGCGCCACGGACTCCGTGGGTTGTCGTACGTGTAAGCCGTTGATGGCAATCTGACATCGCTTATGTACGAAGAGTGACGCTTTTAAGAAATTCAAAAAGTTCATCCTTTGATAATTTCTTATTAGTAGTTACATAGACCGTGAACCATACCTAGGCTTACAATACTTATGTAGACCCTATATTCATTTTTTTTTGTCCACTTTTCTCGATAATTTCCAGCAACTTTGGAGTGGATCTGAGCATAGTAAAATGACTTAAAAATGGATCTTCACCACTGCATGGAAAAAAGGGGTTTCGAGGGTTAGGTTAGGGTTAACTGACGTGATTCGAACCGAACACATTGGGATCTTAAAGTGCATCAGAAGGTATTTAACTTGCCGGAGAGGGTTTATATAACGTTCGTCTGACAAAATCCGTAACCAGCTCGCGGCTTCATGGCGTAGCAAGATGGTTTACCAAAGACGTCAAAATCTGTCAATAAACGTCGCTACCTGAGTGCACCAATGTTGACCTTGTAGGCACGCAGTAACGCTTCCCACGACATTTTCTTCTGTCTCGTTAGGGCTTAAGGTCTGGGCGACTATTGCCAAGTGGGGACTGAATAAGTTGTGCTGAATTATAAAAGGGACACCCGGCCTGCCTTATAACAGCCATCCGTGCATATAGCATCGCAAAGGTTAACTGAGATAATAGCTGCGTTCCTCGCAGCGAAGAACGCAGCTACTGGCTGAATTGGCATTGCGCATAATAGACGAACCAGCATGAACGCATTAATCGTGTCGTCACAAACCGGAATGATTCTCGTATGTTAACATCACAATTTATCATTTTTTAGGGTAGTGTCTTATAATTTTGCTTCGGCAGTCTATTGGAATAATTAATTTTAATTTTTACATTAGTCTTTTACATTTTTGATCTCATGGTAATTATTAGAAAATTAGTACATGCACAAACAGATGAAACGCCAAGGTTATTGCAAGCGCACAAAGCATCATATACTGTGAGACGCAGTAAATATAGTTAACAGATTAGTTAGTGCAGATTCAACAGAAAATCTCCTAGACGCCACATTTTAAAACGGATTTTTACCAAGAGATTGACTAACGGTAAGGAAATATACCTTTCGGACCATACTTGATGTGGTGGATCGAGAAAAATGACGCTGGGAGGAATGTCCTTTTAAATCTGGAACTGAGGTCGTGAACCTGCTATAACATCAATTGGGTATAGTAAGTTAAACTAGGCAGGACTATTTTCGGGTCTAAAAAGGCTTAATGGAACGTTAGGGTTGAAATCTAGCTGAAATTGGGGATAAAGGGTTAGGAATAAATTCAGTTCACTGGGACTAAAGGTAAGGCTAGGAGATAGGTGGAACGAGGGATGGTGCTGGGCCGGCTGGAGTGCTCCATCGGGAGGGGAACTTCGCTCAAGTCAGCTCATCTCGGACGGCACAATCATTATACCGTTACATTTAATGGCTGATGCGTGGCGTTTGCAACACGACGAAAGCTCACTACTAAACTCTGAAGGGATGTGATGAATTGGTTGTATTTTTGTTTGTTGTGTAGTGTTGTTGAAGGGGCCAAGGCTTCTGGGAAATAAATGAAATGAAATGAAGGAGCTGATTGATGACCAGTTGGGGTCCGACCTCCACAACTAAACAAACTAATGTGATTTGATTTGATTTGATTGAGCCAAACAATGTGATGAAGTAGCCTAAACAATGACTTTCAGCTTAAGCTAAAGTTTGATTGTTAATTTGATTGAGACCTTCAAACAAGACGTATAAAACTTGTAAAATACGTGGAAAAATTTCCTTCCTAAATTTCCTTCCTGGAAATTGGCCTGAACTATTCTGGAAAACCTGGAAAATCCAGGGAAATTATTTCAGAATTTTGGTGGAACCCTGTTTTAGCATTGAATTCCTTAGGATGGGGGGGGGGGGATGAGGCGTAAAAATCATTATCTGTACCCCCTTAAATTATTTCTAGGCCCGGTCCTGCTTTTGAAGAACACTGACTGGTTGTAGAGCACCATTTTGTTCAAATGTTTTTTTTCGAAAGATGGAAAAGAAAGAACAGTGTCTCTGGTTCACCTCATTCCCTCCAATCCCCCCCCCCCCCATCATCCCTTCCCCTTTGTCTTTCCCATTTTGCTATTCTCCCTTTGCGGATCACGGTCGGTTGAAGCAAAGGCGTTGGTCTTGGTCGCACGTCTCCCCTCTATCTATTTCGTGGGCGACGAACGCTCGCTGGCCACACCACCGCTCGCCCACGCGCCCATCTGCTCGCGCGCATTCTAATTGGCCGAGCGAGGAGTGTTCGGAGCCGTGGGCGTTAGACGGCTCCTGTTGTTGACATTCAAGGTGCGCGGATTGAGAAGCAAAGCCCAACGGTCACCCTTTCGGGCCACCGCGTCCCAACTGGAAGACTGACGACCACGCCTTTTGCTGTCCTCGTGCAAATGTACAAGTGAAAGGAGATTTTTTGTTTGTTTGTTTGTTTGTTTGTCTCTGGAGTCAGGCGGGTAGTAAATCTTAGTCTCAATCACTACGTTAAAATGCGCATCAGAAAACGGCACCTGTTTACAAGACGCTAGACCGCGATTAGGGCGAATGTGCTAAGAAGGCGCTTCATTCTCAGAAAACCATTCCTACCTGCCCTCCCTTTGGCAAACAGTAAGTCGGTCCCACACTGCTCTAGCCCCTGCATGTAGTAAACTATAGTGTACGCGGCCCATCTTGAGTTCGCCCCAGAATGAACACAAATAATCGATTGTACGTGTTTGGTCGCAGAGTGCCTTGTTACAAAAACAATGGCGGCCGTCGGTTAAGGCCATTGGCCATTGTACCATTGTGATAATATAAAATGTGCGTTACGTTAAGGGGGTTTATGGTGTAGACCGAAATTCACTCTTGAAATGTTGACCAATGTTACCATAAAGGACCCCTTTGAGTAACTGATCACGTGGGGTAAACATAATTAGAAATTTGTCAATACTTAAAAAATACCCATAAAACGCCACTAATAAAGGTTACCACGTTACCCCAAAGGCCCCATTCGGGTAACTTTGAATATACGTGGCGTAAAAACATTATTGCGTAAATAAGTACGCAATGCGTACGTTAGTAAGCTGTTTAATTTTTTTTATGTATTCTCCGTCATCAATGAAGTATCGATGGGCCCCTCTACTTTCACCACTTGCCTTTAATCAGTGCGAACAAAGAAAATTTTTATGTGATCTGTAAAACCCCGAATTTGGGTAACTTTGGTCATGGAAGACTAAATAAAATAAAATTAAAAAAATTCCTAGGATTTTCAACATTTGTCATGTTCGAGTATACAGGATGACTGATGGACATGAGCAACAAATTCTACAATAACCGTGTTCACTTAGAGATATAGCATTTAGAAACTCAAAATTCATCAAAGTAGCCCCGTTTTACCGTAAAATCAATATGCTATTTCAGTTCCGTACCGTATAAGGCTGGGGAGAGGGGGCACAAAAAGGACTAACAGGGGAGTCAATTCTTTCAATGAATTGACAAATGTATCCTTAGCTCTACAAATGCAACTCCAAAACTAATAAAGGTTGTAAAGGATGTAAATGCCCGAAAAAAGCTCAAAGTATTTCGGTGGGGTGGGGGGGGGGGGAAATTACGATTGCAACCCCCGTCTCCCCTCCAAGATTAGCTGAAATTAGGGCCGGCCCTCGACTGTGTGACTAGGTCAGTTTCAGAATTGGCTAAAGCGTGTGTTATTGTATTAGTTTGGTGATAAAATTGATTTTTTTTTTTTTTTTTCTGGGGTGGGGGGGGGGGAGGGGACACACTTTAAATTTTCGCGAGTGGGGGCGCACACCAAGCTAGCTACGCTACTGGTTTTACGGTAGGGAAAAAAAATGACGAATTGCTTTACCACTGTGACGAACAGAAACGCACGGATTACGATCACAAATGTAAGAAGAGCAAACGTAAGAAGACCTACAACAACAACATGTGTGAATATAAGAGAACTAGGAATAACACGGCTTTCGGCACCATTTCAGCGATCCGTTTCATCAAACAAAAGCTCGCAGCGAAGAATTTACGTCGTGTCTGTATTCTTTTATACTGTATATATTTTTTTTGTACCCATTTCAACAAAGAACCAGGGCTCGACCCTTTAAATAACCATTTAACCTTGGATGAGAACATCCCGTTTGTAAAAGACTTTGGCCTGGCCACCACGAAAGCACAAAAGGAAATTTAACTACAGTCTATTTGTGAAACGGCCTATAATGAAAGCACGAAGCTGGCGATATCAGCTTCCGCAGTGGTCTCCGGCGTTGCGGCAGGACCACATGAAACCGTTTCCTCTAGGCCATGGTCAAACGGATTTTGCAATCAGATAGGGCCATTTTTAAACAAAGGAAGCAGTCGGCGAGGCCCGGGTCAATTGAAACAACAGCACTGCGCGGCGGCCAGCTGAGTCACCTGCAGGTTAATGTTATAGTTTTGATTTGAATTGAATGGATAGTGATTGGGGGGCTTAAATTTACGATGTGTGTTATCGCCCTACGCCCGTCCTGCACTTAGCATAATAACTGTGGATGTGGCGATGGGATCTGCGGCTGTGGAGCCATCAATTCGATATTTGAGCGGGAGTTCACCTTTTGAAGGAGTTGTCAAACTTGTCCGGCGCAAGCTAATGTTGGAAGTTTGCAACCCCCTTATCAATGTTTATATTGTAGGCATTGGCTGTAGGGGAATTGATGATCAGCAAATGTTGTTTAAATGGAGGAATAAAAGATAATCGCTTGATCCAAAGGTTTGATCATCGCTGAGGGGGTAAATAAAGCTGAAATAAATTGCCAGCATTGCCCATGCAACTACTGTAGAGTTTAACTTTAACGATACTTTCTGGAAGCAAAATAAACAAGGAATAACTGAAAATGTACGGATTTATAATTATTTGCAGAGCTAATTTAGCAGACTGGAATTGTAATCCGACTTAAAGGGGCTTTCCTTCTTGTGCAGTAACCGCCTCGTGTGGCGTGTACTGCCTCACGATCTTGGAGAAGAAAAATACGCGCAGAATTGTGCTTGACGGCACCCAGCGTGAGCGAGCGTTGCCGTTTTGTTATGGGAGCAGAGGGATCATGTGGTAACAACCATGCAGATGCGTCTGCAGTAATAATGACACGGAAACGTTCAATGTCTAAGTGCGACAACTTAAATAAGGTATAAATGCCAATAAAGGGCACATCATAACAATTTCACTCGGCGTTTCGAGTCACCTCAGACTCGTTATCAAGAGCACATGATAACTAACATTTACTTAAACCTTATTTACTCGATCTTTGACACCAAAAACCGAAGCCTAACTATACCATGTGGTATACTTTAAAAAAAGTGCCAGAAATTAATTCGTGCAACAGAGGGTTATCTGAACCCTCTATGATAAGTCTTTTTTGAAAGGATGGGAAGAACATAATTCATGCAACAAAGGGTTGTTGAAAGGATGGGAAGAAATAAATTCATGCAACAGTGGATTTTCTGAACCATCTATGGTAAGTGTTTTTTGAAAGGATGGGGGACAGGAGACGGGAGGTAGAGGATGGGATGAAAATGGAAGTAATACAGGAAGACAAAATTGCGTGTCACATTCAACGTTTAGGTTACACCTACCGAAAACTGGGAAACAACCACGGGCAAAAGAAAATCCCGGGCGAAACCGGGTAGGATTGCTAGTAATAATATAAATTAGGATTAAAGGGTTTGTATTTAATTTTTGATTGTTGCGCCATTAACGTTACGATCCCTGCTCACTGGACTTTCTCATGTTGGATCTCGTCTTCACCATCTTGCAGCGCAATTCGAGGGTTACTGTATGAAGCAAACTGCTGGATTATCGGCTGTTAAATGTTCGACTGGGCATTTCCTTTCTAACTTATGGTCGTTTTCGGAGGCAACAACGCTGTTCAGTAGTAAATATCACGAAGGCAGACCCCAATGAAGCCAAAAGACCCGATCCCGATTAAGAGCAACAATAGGGAGTCACAACGACAACATGGTCATTAAATGTTTCTCGTCCATTTCCACTATCACACTAAACTTACGGAGGCATTGATGTTTGTAGAAACAAGGTCGCGGCACATGCAAGGCCAGAGTTATTGGCACACAACTGGGGCAAAGCTGAAATTCCCTCTCCACCCCTTCTCCTCTTTTTATCCCATTTTTTGCCGACAATTGGTAGGGATCCCTCATGCTTTATCAGCGTTAATGCCCCATGATTCGTCACGTAAGGATGTTAACTTTATTACTATGTTAGCAGTTTGCCGTCCCATACTTTTCGCCCCAATCTTTTTTCAGCCAATGTTTTTCGTCGACTTTCAATTTTTCGCCCGGTGTTTTTCACCCACATTTTATTTTTTGCCGATCTGAAATTTTTCGCCCACCCATCTTTTTCACCCCATTTTTTTTTTCAATTTACCGATCTGCAATTGTTCGTCCCATCTTTTTCGACCGATTTTTTTCACCCACATTTTACTTTTTGCTGACCAGCATTTTTTTTTGCGCACATTTTTTATGGCCGAGCTGATGTTTTTCGCCCCCATACTTTCCCCCAAATCTTTTTCTCAACCCCATTTTTTTTCTGACGGAGTATACAGTTAAAAAAAAAATTGACGGTCCGCCCCTTTTCCTAGTTGCGCTGACTTGAAAATTTTGCGAAGGCGTTTTTGGTTGGTGTACTTTTTTTAATGGAGGAACTTAAATCCTGCTTCTTTATGCTGGAGCGTTATTGCCTCGCTTCACTCACTCTTCGTTACCAGAATGCAACGAAATTTCCAGATTTCTTGAGACCAAACTACTCGATTAGCATGATTAAGTAAATCCTGCTGGCCATCGCGTATTTCAAGTGAGGGGGGCGGTTCAAACAGGCCAGAGTACGAGTCACGAACGTTCTTAGAAGTAAATCATTAAAAGCACCAAACTCCGTCTAGACCGGTTGGATAATAGAAACGCGTAGGAAATCACGACCACAACGCCGTCATTAATTTTTCTTCGTCCTGATTTCCTCTCCTACCTCCTCCCCCCCCCCTGGCCCCCCCCTCTCTTCCTTTCCGTGAACTCCTAGTAGCAGTGGTGGCATTGTCATTTATTATGCACGTTCGATGTCAGGGAGGGTGACAAAGGCAGAGGGGAAGAAAAACAAAAGCCCCTCGGGGGAGTGGGTGCAGAAACACGACACTAAAGGCGGGGGAGGATGTCGGGGGATGAACCGGGAGTCGGGGGGGGGGGGGTGGTTGTTTTCACCGTTGCACCTACTGTTCATCAATTAAGAAAAGGAAATTTAGAGCAGGGAAACGAAGAGGTCGTTCGCTGCTGGTTGAGCTCCACCCCAAACCGAAATCGAGTTTTACGAAATTCGTCGAAAGTCGTTTAAGGGGGCACAAAAGACAAAAGCTATATAAATGGGCGTGCGCGCATCCCATTTGTCGTTAGGTGGAAATCACATCCACGGCCACCCCTTCCCCCTCCATTCCCCTATTAACATAGTACAGGGAGTCCATTTTCAGTACAACTTCTGCTGACGATAATCGCATGAAATGTAAAGCATTTTCACGATGCTGTGGGTCAAAACTACTGCAGTATTTTTTTAGGAAGAAGTTGAAATATCATGCCTAATTATCAATCAGCATTGCCTGTTTGGATTTCCGTCTAGGAATTAATGTGCATACTGTGATACAGGTGGCAATGACTTCCTTAATACTCATAAAAGTAATCCTTAAGGGTGCACGGGTAGCTGCGAGCACTGGGGCGTCAGATTCGATACTCGTGTTGGTTCCATCTGTACATCTGTCGGTTCGCCCGGGTTCGATCCTGGTGAAGGGAATTGTATATGTACGGGTTTTTCTCCGTATGTTTCCCGCCCGTTACATGAGGCGTTCCTCTGGGTACTCCGGTTTCCTCCCTCATGCGGCAAAAAAAACAAAACAACTGTCGTGATGGCGATATCTTCCACTTAACGTCAGACGCTTGGGCCTTCAAAAAGCTCGAAGCTCATTGGCCGACACCTTCTATAGAGCAGTGACACGACGTAGTATTATTGTATATAACTCTATGCTGGAGCCTTAATGGGTTAGCTGCAAGGGGCACTGCAGAGAGAAACAGAAGGGCGTCATACTGAAGCCGATGCTGTCAAGAGTGATTTCTTAGACCTAAACGCGCGATTTTTGTTGTTGGAGAAAACAACGTTATTTTAAGCCTAAGAAATCCGCTATTCCGTTGTTTTTCCCTCCATTTTTATGTAGTGCACCTTGTAGTTATGCCCTCCAAAACCCATACTGGTGCCAATATGGTGGCAAATGTCACTGCTCTATTCTATTCGTAAGGAATAGTCAAGTGAGAACACAATTAAATCTAAACTACGCGTATATATATATTTTCTACTTTTGTACCTAAAAAGAACAATCATTTGATCAAAAAAGCAAAATATAAAACATCTAAAAAAGTGAACGAATCGTTTAATCTGCAGTTAGGTAACCACGGAATAGAGTACCAAGAAATGGTAATAAAATTGGTAAATCTCAAATTCTTTAAATAAAAAATGAATTACAAGGTTAAAGGGTTATAGAAGCAAATAGTCTACATTAAAGACTGGCTCTGTAAAAAAATGATTCACAAATCTGAGAAATAAACAAAAGACAACTGCCCCGATTGGGATTCGAACCCAAGACTAGTCAACGCACTCTAACCATTGTGCTACCAGGGCGGATTCTTGCTACAGACCCCAGCCAGTCTTAGTAACTGCTCAACCTTTCTCAATGGTCACCTAAAGACCACATATATACACAAAGAGGGAAAGCAACTAGCTTCTTGGCCTGCGCACTAGAACGTCGTGGGTTCGATTTCCCGCTCAGACAGTCTGCCATATAAGTCCAAAAGGCAACGTAAATAGGTTTGCATCCGTATATGATAGAGGTGTGCGCTTCTACAATTTCGAACAGTGGCGGAAGTGTGCAGAAGACCGGTTGCAACTAGGTAGTCACTGCCACCGCTTGTTTATTGCATAAAGTGCTGTATGCAACGTATTTTAATTTTTTTTTTGTAATTAAGAGAATTAAAAAGGCATGGCATTGCAATTAATAAACATGCGTATGACATCGTATTTACCCTTTAAACTTCGCTATTAAACAATGAGCACCAACTATAAGGGCACGTTTATGCAACCACTCGCTTTTGCATTCTCGCTGCTAGAAGCTAGAAATCACCTCAAATTCCAACATGGCGGCGGTTTTATGTCTGTCGCCTCGCAACGAAAACAGCAAATAACGTGAGTTCAGAAGTGTTTGGGAAAATTGTTTTGTCGTGAGGAATTCTTTATATTATTGGCTCGGATTATAAGACAGCAAGTATTTACTCAAATGATGCCGTATTTAGCTAATCCAGTTAGCGGTGTTACCATGACAACGCCACCTTTGCCATCGCGATTGAATTCTAGCTGCGAGAATGCAAAAGCGTGTCGTTGCGTAAATGCGCCTTAACCGTTCCTCTTTAAAACCACTCCGTGCGATTTATTTGTCACCCCAACAAGCTGCTCTTCAACTTTTGATTTCACTTTATGCCCGGCGCCAATGGACTGACATGTGCACCATTACCGTCAACTCCAATCCGTATATTGCACGGCGAGTGGATTAACTGAAGTCGTGATTATAACCGCGAAATTTTATTGTCCGTCTGCGGCCATTAAAGTAATGACGTCATACGGAGGTATGTTACCTGCTGGTTGAAGCTTCACAAGGACGGAGTGCGATGGTTGATATCCATTTAGGACCAGCCGCATTACTCAAAAATCACACGTCTAACCCTTTTGATCCGTATTAAATTCCGTCCCGTCATGGTATTAAAAATTGCTGCTTGCGGAATTAGGTGAGCTGAAAGCACGTAATAACTTTCCATTTGGGTTAAGTAAGTGAAGGGAAGGACCCATTAAATTTTATGAATTCCTCGTGGATCTTTTACAGCCCTTTAATTGTGTTTGGTAGTAGAGGTTTGTTGTCGCAGCCTGGTGTAAACACTCACTGGCGGTTAGTATCATCAGAGTTAGACGCGAGATGCAGGTTTGGTTGGGAGTGCGTAACGATGTCCACACGAAAGCAGTCACCCTCAAACGCAATGTTTTCCCAAGGCAAATTGTTTGAGGGTGTGGACTTGGGTTTCTGAATGAAAGTCCAAAAGGCAACGGAAACTGGTCTGCATCTGTATTAATTATTTATCACTAATTGAGACAACTTGGCTCTCCATCCTGTTCAATTTTAAGGTTTGGTAGAACGTCGAGACCCACTGAAAGGGGCTCCGGTTTACCATTCGGATAGCGTTGCCTGTATTCTAAACACAGCATCCTCGTTCCAGACCCTCCGTCATCCAATAGGCTGATGCGGGTCACGTGATCTCGTTTTAGTTATTAAAATTCGCGGCGCTGTAGCGAAATGTTGTTTCTTCTTTTAATTTACCTCTTGTTTTCTTTATATTGCTCGACAATTCTGCGTAGTTGAAAAGGTGAAAAGGCGCCTTTAATACGAATCTATCTACAAGGGAAAAACAAGTAAAACTTAAAATACATATTCGGGGTGGATTTTATGTGCCTATATAATAGGGCTCAGATCCAAAATTAGTCCGAATCACGTATTAAGCTACAGAAACCAGTTCGGCAGTTGGGGTGTTGGGGATGGAGGGAAGGTCAGAAGGGAAGGTCTTAACAATCTTTATTTCTGTTTTAGTGACTAATTTATTAGTTCGGCTAACCCAGCCCACTGAAATTCCCCAGTCAATTTATTCTAGTTACGCCAGCTTTATAGTGCTATTCCCTCCCCCCTGTAAACCTAACAAATTGTGAGCACGTGTCACGACATTGGGCATCGTTAACTGCATACAGTAGGCTAAATTATACGCAAATCTCACAGCTTACACGCTGTTGACCGGCTGTTTAGGAACATAGATGAGGTATAAGAGCAGCCGCCAAGTTTCCAAAACGAGTCAGCATTTGAAAGTAGTGATATCATTCAACCAGAGAAAGGCCATCATGGTTAATCCAATTAGCCAAGTTAATCGCACCGAATAATGCTTTGGACGTCAAATGAAAACTTGAAAATTGCTACCACGAGTAGCAATGTTCTAGTTCTCATTTAACTTTCGAATTATAAGCATGTGCGATTAACTTGGCGGCCTTTTCCTGGTTGAATGATATCACTGCTAAATGAAGCAAGCAGTCTGCATTAAAGACTGGCCTTGTGAGGTTACACAATACACTAGTCCGAGAAAGAAAGAAAAGACAACTGCCCCGACAGGGACTCGAACCCAGGACATCCCGTTTACCAGCCTGGCGCTCTAACCACTGCGCTACCGGGGCGGGTACTAGCTACAGGCTCCAGCCGAGCTAAGTAGCTGTCAATCTTTCTCAGTGGTGTCCTAAAGATCACAAACATACATACAAGGAGGGAAAGCAACATTGCTTCTTGGCCTCCACAAGCTTCTTGCTTTCAATGATATCCTACTCGCCGCAGATTGGCTGTTTAGGAACATAGGTGAGGCTATGATCGGTTGCAGTATTCTGACGCTGACAGCCTTTGGAAACGTTTTCATGACACTTTGGTTACCGAAGTTGATGAATGCAGCAAAAACCTGCCATCAAAACCTAAGAATCGCAAAAAAATGCAGTTTTCATCAATGCAATTTTAGCTCCCCCTAATCAGGTCTGTTAAGTTTACGGCGGAGTTTAACAGCACACGCTTGCGTTTTACCATCCACGGAAGGACCATCAAAATAAAAATCAAGCATTTATCACTACCTTGTTATTGCCAAGGTAATCAATTTCATCGTCCAATACCGTTTTTGCATGTCTACCCAGGGGGGTAATGTTGTTTACTGTTCCCCGAATTTGTCGAGAACTATAACGACAACATCCTGTTTTGAAAATTACGTCCTCATTGCTTTGGGAGGTAATAACCTTCCCCCATTTGGGTATGTAGACTTTTTATATCGGTTCTGTGAGTAAGCATTTAGTTTTCAAGCAGGAAAAAAATTAAGTTACTGACGTCCACCAAGGGTTGGATGGCACAGCATCAATACGATCGTTGCCTAGCAACTAAGCTGTGAGCGGACATATTGTTTCTTTTCCGCCTGTGGTGGCTGCTGCATTATCAAGTTGAAGCTTCTTACGTCTTTTATCGGCCGATCATTGGGCACCAATCTCGACGATTACGTTTATTAAATCTAGAGTAAATTATAATCGTAGATTAAATAAGTAATAGATATCAGTGAGAGATATCAGTGAGCAGTGTACCGGCGATAATTGCTCGTTTGCGAGAAAAGAGTAGTCCAATGTCGAGGGGATGAAGGGAAATCTCATGAGGACGCCAGCACGAGTTGGTTTCCCTTCACCCCTGAAACATTGGACCGATCATTGGACACCAATCTCGACGTTTCCGTTTATTAAATCTAGAGTAAGTTATAATGGTAGATTAAATAATAGATATTCGTGAGGAATAGGCGGTTTACCGCCGATAATTACCCGTTACGAGCAAACGAGCAATTATCGACGGTACACCGCCCATTTTCACAGATGTGTGTTTTAATGGTAAGGTGTGACGTCAAGCTAACTTACGGACTTATTTGAGCTTTATAAAATTTTTATTTGTAAATTGTACTTGTGAATCATAATGAACTTAAGAATTTAAGACTGATGTAGAAATTCCTGAACGTAAACTTCCGTTAGAAACTTCCTGTCTACGAAAGTAAGAGCTAAGGGAGAGACGTCCTTAAACCCAGCCCCAGTTACTGACGTTTGTTTTTAAGGTAAAACCGTATTTTTTCCTACTTTAATACTTTAAATTGCATTAGCATATAAAATGCGCTATTCGTTTGAATCGTAGGATTTTAGGTGTATTTCAAAAGTGTCAGTATAGACTAGTTTTAGCACCGTCGGGAACGAAAGGTTGCCGGGTTAGGCTTAGATTGCGACATTTTTTTCCGTGTTGGTACCGTGAAAAATGACGTCAGTCGCAAATATGCCCGTTTACGCTGGTAGCTGGCTGAATTTGTGTTGTGCAGTTACGAAAAGTCTGTCACTATTTCACGTGGTGAATTAGGGGGTTCTGTAGACCCCATAAAAGTGGATTATCAAAAAAGTGTGGGTTACCAAAATTAGCCCACGGTGACGTGTGTGGGTTTTCAGATGACCCGCCTAGCACTTTTAGCATGGAAATGTGTTAGCGTGACGTCACAACCGTGCATTAATAATTGTAAAGGAGGTGTTACTAAACAACGTCACTTTTATTATCAAGCTCGTTTTGCGTCGTTTTGTGTTGAGCTACCCATTCCCCACAGCCAAGCAACAAACGCTAAATGTTCACCATTTTGGTCGCGTTGCCCATATTCTAAACACAGCACACACGTTCCAGATTCTCCGTCATCCAATAGGCTGATGTGTGTCACGTGATCGCGTTTTAGTTATGAAACTCGCAGCGGTGCTGCGAATAGTGTTGTTCTTTTTTTTTTTTTTTTTTATTTACCGCTGTTTGCTTTATATTGCCGGAAGATTCTCTGGTGCTGCTTCTAGAAGGTGAAAAGGAGCCTTTAAGCTGCGAAACTTATATTAAGGATGTAAAATCGGACAAGAAAAGATTCTGTTTGCCGAAAATTGCAACAGCTGACAACAAATCAAAAAAAAATCGTGCCTTTTTAGGCCTAGGATTTCCGCTCCCACACCAATGACTTCACTGAAGACGCCACTCACTGTTCTTATCTGCAGCAAGATGGCCGCTCGTCACTAGGCAACGGATGACGTTTCGCCTTATTGTTGCTGCTCTGTAGGTTTAGGAAAGTTTGGGATAGAAGTACCCCCCCCCCCCCCCTTTATCTATAAACATTCTTCACTGTAAGTACATTATTAATAGCTTCGGCCTTTAGTCTCCAACTGAGGCATTCTGAGTAATTACGTCCAAAAGGCAACGGATATATAGATTTGCATTTCCCCCGGGAAAAAACAAAAAGGATCCCCACGTATCGCAGCCTTCTCCCGCCTTTCAGTACCCGTAAGAATCCCACAAGTTTCTTTCTTTCAGGTTCTGCAACGTCTCTCCTCCCCCCCCCCCCATCTCCCCGATCCGCCCCTCGTCCCCACCGCCAGGTTAGAATACATCGAATACGGTTACTACTGCCCGTGCCGTAACAACGTTTGCGCGCTACTAACATTTTTAAGAGTTGAAACTTCACAATTTTGACCTCCAAAGTTTAGCTTCACTCCGAAATACGATGGTTCGAATATTGGCAGCTGCTTGTTTATTTGGATAAGCAGTAGCGTGCACAGACCACCGAGAGGGCAAGGGCAACTTTTGTAAAAGGGCATGTTGAGGTTTTTTTCCTTTCTGGGGAGCTTTATTTTTTGGCTCGTCAGTCTTTTTTTTTTCCCATCCCCTTTTTTTTTTTTAGCTTGTCTCTCTTTTTTTAGCCTTTAATGCCCTTTTTTGCCCCTTTCCCGGTCTTCTTTTTGGTCTTTTGGTCTTTTTAGGCCTCTTGGCACTTTCTCTGGCTGCAGCACCAAGCCTTTATCGGTTCGGAAAACCAAAATAGGAATTTTTACAAAAAGGGCATTTTTTCCGAAAAGGGCAGGGGCAATGCTCCCCCCCCCCCCCCCACCCTCCTGTGCGCGCCACTGTAGGATAAGGGCAAATAAAACGCGCAAGCTTTCAGAAACGAGGCGGCGATCTCAAAATTGCCCGCCTCGAGGGTTTCCACAGTTTCCTAAACTGCGCACAAGTTAAGTGCAGCGAAGCATGCAAAACGACGATGGCATACAACCTAGCATTTCAGAATGTCAAAACTGCATAAATTTTGGGCTTCATAAACTTGTATGCGGTAAAACGGGCTCGTGAACAATGATTAGTGGCTTCTTACGAGAAAACAAAAGGCATGCACGGTACACAGCATCAACTAAAGTCGCTCTTCCCTCCCCTCCCCCTGCACCCCCTTTCTCTCCTCCACACCCCACTAAAACTCCAAAATGCTCAATTGCACATGCCAGAACTTATTAACTGGCTGGAAAGAGGTCCCGATTAATCAGGTCAGGATTAACGCTTAACCTCAACAAGTTATTTATTCTCTTCCACCATGTCTCCCTTTCCCCCTCCCACACCCTTCCTTTCCCCGTCGGTCCTTGCAAATTCTGGAAATTTAATTTCATTTAGGATTCTGAGAGCGTGATTTTGTTTTCCCGTCTTTGCCGATTATGCTTTAAAGTTGCAACATCTACGCGAACACAGAAAGCGGAAATCTGGAACGTAAACAACTAATCAACCCACTAACGTTGTAATACGCGCAATGTGAAAATTTTCTCCACTAACGTAGTCCATAAAAACAAACAACCTGAAATTTTTCTCCACTAACGTAGTCCATAAAACTTTTCTCCGCTAACGTATTCCATAAAAACACACACACGACCTGAAATTTTTCTCCACTAACGTAGTCCACAAAAACGCACAACCTGAAACTTTTCTCCGCTAACGTCTATAAAAGCACACAACCTGAAATTTATGTCCACTAACGTAGTCCATAAAAACGCACAACCTGAAACTTTCTCCGCTAACGTAGTCCATAAAAACACACAACCTGAAATTGTTCTCCACTAGCGTAGCCCATAAAGCACACAACCTGAAATTTTCTCCGCTAACGTATACCATAAAAACACACACACAACCTGAAATTGTTCTCCACTAACGTAGTTCATAAAAACACACAACCTGAAATTGTTCTCCACTAACGTAGCCCATAAAACACACAACCTGAAATTTTCTCCGCTAACGTATTCCATAAAAACACACACACGACCTGAAATTGTTCTCCACTAACGTAGTTCATAAAAACACACAACCTGAAACTGGTCTCCACTAAGTCCATAAAAATGCACAACCTGAAAATTTTCTCCGCTAACGCAGTCCGTAAAAACAAACAACTTGAGAAATATTTCTCCACTAACATGGTCCATATCAAATGCACAATCTGAAATTTTTTAAAGTAAGAGCAGGAACCTATTTTCTGAATCCAAAATCTAATTCTGAGTCCTAAAATATGGCTCCGTTTCTACTTATTTTCGAAAAAGAAAAATTTCCTTCAGTCGGTCGTTAAGCTGCCGTACACAAATCGAGTTTTACGTACGGCATCGTGACTACACAGACTTGTACGAAAAAAAAATGTCTGCCTGAGTGGTTTTGTTTCGCCGGCGGTTTTTTCCAGGTTTTCGGTAGGTTGGCCTAGACGTTGAATACGACAGGCAATTTTGCTTCTTACCCTCCTTTCGCTCCCATTGCGCTACCCCACTCTCCCCTCCTCCTTTTCTCCCATCCTCCTCAAAAAAAACGTACCTTGCAGGTTCAGTTGATGCGTTATCATATGCTTAATGGTAACAAGAGGCATTGCCCCTCCTCCCAACACCCACAGCCCCCCAATCGCTTTATTTTCTGAAGAGCAGGGCTAACGGACGCTCTGTCCCCCACACGGACATTCTCCGTGCAGCTCCCCTCCACCCCCAGTTTATCGCTTTAAGATCCGTACCGTGTGAAAAATGACAGTCCTTCGTGCATGACACTAAGATGACCGTGCAGAGCAAATTGTTAGTCGAGGCAACAATGTGCCAATTTCAACTTTTCAAGGCAACACTACGTACCAGTTTCATCTTCTGGTCAAAGAATTGGAACGCTCGCCCATTTTCACTGTAGAGGTTGCCGTTGTCGTCGTCTTGCTTTGGGGGTTGTCGTGTTTTTGTTATGAGACCTTGCCTGATAATGTAAATGATAAAGACTGGGGAGCGGCTTGAATGACGTATTTTAGTGAATAAATGTTCACCCTGTAGTCTCTGTACTATTTCATAACACCGACTGTATAACAACAGTGGTTTCTTCAAGAACACATCAGTATGTCGTGGATACCCATCATCTTTCCACCCCCCACCCCCCTCCTCGCCTTCCCCTTCTTCCTTATTCACCCCGAAAAAAGAGCCTCTTTTCCATTCGTACGAATGTTCTTCACAGAATTCGACAGGCCGAAGAAAAGCTATGAATATCTCACTAGTGATAAGAGACTGACTGATAAAAGGGTATTTCTTGTAGCATTCACGAAATCTTATCTACATTTTGAACGATCTTGGAGCTTGCAGTAAACGATCCAAGACAGCTGCTGACATCCACTGGTACAAAACAAAAAAA